>APFE031359807.1:63774-103693 GCA_000404065.3 Pinus taeda | reverse complement strand
AAATGGTCTGCAATAGATCCACCTTCCGACATCTTCATATTAAATAACCGTTTCATAAGAAATACCTTGTTTGAGGCCAAGGGTTTTTCATATAGTTTCTCCAACACCTTAATCAAACCCTCTGTCGTTGTTTCCTTTGAATGTTGAAGGCGACCGATGCTGCAAGGCACAACCGTATTGTTCCAAGTGCCTTTCTATTGAGAAGGTTCCATTTTTCATCTGTCATACCCGTCGACATCTTTGTTTTTCCGCCCAATGGTAGGTATAGATCTTTCTGATACAGATAATCCTCCATATACATCTTCCACAGCTAGAAGTTTTGGCCGTTAAATTTATTGACCCTAAACTTACCATCTTCTGCCATTTCTCCCACTCGAACGAGGAACCCTTCTTTCCTAAGAGTTTATCAGCCAAATAGACCTTTGACTCTGATACCAGTTGTTACAAAATTATATATTACGGAGCAATGGAACACATAAAATACTGCAGAAATATAAACACAGAAAACACATAAAACAAGAGAGACACAGATTTACGTGGTTCACCCAGTGTGGGCTACGTCCACCCTGAATAGCCAGTCCTTCCTTTCTATTATCCAGCAAAATGAAGAAACACAACCTACAACAAATCCGCTATAATATCCTTTGTTTTCTCTCACAGCCTCACCTCTCTGTTTCTCACACACAGAATACACATCTATTACACAGCCTCAAATACAATGCCCTCATACAAAGAGAGGGGTTGCCTTCTAGGGAAAAAAACCCTAATCTAAACATAAGTTCTACCGTCAAATCATTTGCCTAATGAATGAACCAGATTGACTAGAAATTACTATACTTTTACAAGGCAATTTTACATCTATTTTTAGCTTCAGGGGAACTCCTCCCGAGCCCCCGTCGGGGGACTGCTGGCCCCTAGACCCCCCTGCTAAGGGGGATCGCCCCCCCCGACCCCCGCGGGGGGGACAAGTCCCTCCCGTACCCCCCCGCATGGAGTTGTGTACAAAGACCTCTGAACAATCATGCTCCACACACAACACCCCTTCTATTTGCAACTCCGCATTTACATAGGTTGAAGTAAGCTGCCTCTGGTTGTCTTCAGCTAATTTTTCATTATCATGCAGCATAAAGCAAGAAAATTCATCTTTTTCCTGGTTATATATAGGTGAATTACTTACTTCATTATTTGCGATTGTCCTAATAAATATTGTTTCTCCTTACAACCTCCTTTCTTCCCTACCAAAAATTGGTATGACATCATAAGAAAAATCTAGTTTCAAAACACCACCCAATTTAGCCCCCCATGAACTAGATAGTAAAATTCGAAACCTAGCATGGATGTCTGCTACCACTACATCCCTTTCCAAACTTTTGGCTGGAATATGGGCTAGTGACACCACTACATATTTAATTCCCCCTAGACACTTGACTTTATGTGAATCAAAAGAATACAAGTCTCTATAAGGTTTAGTAACTTGTAGGATTAGTTGTTTCATCACTGATAATGGCATAGGGTTATGCGAGGCTCCTGAATCAAACATATGATTGTGCAAGAGTAAATCATGAACCAATAAAGAAATGTAGAAAGGAGGTATTGAAGAATCTACCTACTCCACATGTAAACCAAAAACCACTACTGGTTTATCCTCTTGGAAATTCACAATGTCATTTATATTCACATTCTGAGATGGATTGATAAACTCTGTAATTTCTCTTTGATAAGCTGGTGTTTTGACTAACTCTATGAGGGGTACCTGAATTTTGATCTTTTCAAACTCTTTGGTGAAACTAAACACATGGCTCTGTTTAGTGTTCCTCTCATTCTCATCTTCACTTTTCTTCATGACTGAAATCTCTTGTGGAATGGAAACAAGTTTCTCTAAAGGAATTTTTCTCACTTTTGTCTTGAGAGGACTCACTTGAAGCATTTGAGTCTTGCTACTTGTATTCTAATGCTGCTTTCCTTTATTCAATAATTTTGCATGTTGTGTTCTTGTTTTTGTGGAGTCACCTTTTGTAAGGGAGCTGGAACTTGCTGCTCACCTTCATCTTCTTGACTTCTAGATGTTTTCCTTTATCTCAAGTCATATTTTTGATGTATTTCTGCCTGCAGAAAATCAGAAAACCACTTCCAACATTCATCAATTTCGTTATCATCATAGATGACATTTGTTTCTCTATATTCTCCTCCCTCAACCCCTATTTCATCATCATCTACTGCATACAACGTGAAAATATGGTCATCATGATCCTTGGGATACCCTGGTACTCCATCAGGATCTGCTTCTATATACAGTGGTGCTTGAATCTGATCTTGATATTTTCTCTCCCTTTGTAAAATTTGTAGAGGTTGTCTTTATATTGAGGATTACAATTTCTATTTTGTTTTACTTGTCTCTGAGAACTCTTACTCTCTAATTCTAATTTAATCAATTTATTTGACAAATTTCTATTTACATTATTCATATCCTCTAATGTTTGATCTTGAGAGAATTCTACTTTAGCCTTTCCCTTATCTTGGATAGGCTTTGTATCTAGTGTTTTACCTGCAGCCACCAGATTTGCTTCTATCTCTAATGCATCTGTTTGGATCTGATCAAGGGTTGGGGATCTCCTCTCCCTCAATGTAAATCCAAAATCTGACTCAAAATCCCTTGCAAAAGTTATTTTTGCACCAACAGGAGGGGGCTTAATCTCCATTGGAAGACTACTGTACAATTTATTAAATCTTCCGATGAATTCAACAACACCTTCATTAGATTTCTTCTTGATAGCATTAAACTCTGTGAGTGAATACCCATGATCTCCTTTTTCTCCCCATCTTTGGGTGAACAGGCACTCCATCTCTTCCCAAGAAGGAATAGAGTTATTACGAAGCACTTTAAACCATTTTCTTGCTTCTTCATCCAAGGATTAAACAAAATGTCTTAGAACAACATCCAAATGCTCAACATTTAGGTTTTCTACAAAATTACAAAATATTGATACATGATTCTTTGTTGTTGGTTCATCTTCCCCTGTAAAACGAGGAAGAATATTGAGGTATTTTTGTGGCATTTGATTCAATGGTTGTGGTAGTTGAAGAGATGCTTATCTATTCATCAAGGATGCAGGTGCTACCATATTTTCTCCTGAATTTACTGAACCTTGATTACCAGCAAATGTGGAACCTAACTAAGGAGTAAATGGAGTGTGAAAATGTGGTAATGTGGTTATAGGTTTAAGCTGAATAACTGTAGCAGATACTGAAAAAAAAAATAGACTCTAAAGACTATTCTTGATAGTTGGATTCTTGAAATGAACTAGATGTGAAAGGCGACTCTTAGTCAATAACATATGAATGTGAAAGTTGTGATGAATTGCTGCCTGGTACAGACAATGTAGGAATTGGTGTAAGTGGAGATTTAGGCCTTCCAAACCCCTTGGAAACTAGCCTTTGAGGATCTGAAAGGGCTTGAACTTTCTGCTGTGAGGTGTCTGACCTTGTATGGGGTCTCTTTGGAGCCAGAGTTATTGTTGTTTTTTCAAAATAGCCAAATCTTTCCTCCTCATTGAAAAACCAAAGGAAAATATTGAAAACCTAGGGAAAAGTGTTCTTGTCTTCTCTCCTTGGTAATGGTGCCAGTTAATGTTGTACCTTAAGAAACCAATTTCCTGGATGTGTAGAAATTGTGCTTAAGACATTAATGATTATAATGATTATCACTTGTTTGTCACTTGTCTGTCACTTAATTGTATGTTGTGTTCTCAAATGAAGGACCTTGGAAATCTGGTTCTTAACCCTCAATACTTAGGTGTCAAGAAAATATCATATGCCATTTGATTGTTGAATATAAATTATGAATGAAGAAAGATTGAATAAGTCATAGACAATATGTTGTTTTACACATGATCTACTATCTATGACACTTGGAGAAGTTATAGATAATATGATGTCTTACATAGAAACTAATATCTATAACTTAGAAGAATTGTAGAGGTGTGAACTTCAAGTATAGGAGTGCTCTTTTAAGGGATTTTAACTTCATTTACATAAGAAAATAAAGACCTGTAGCTTCATTACCATACTTAAAGGAAGAAAACATAAGATGACACATAACAGAGAGGTCACAAAATCATACCCAACAATGTATGGAAAACTTCTGATTCTTTCATTATCAATAGTTGTATCAGGAATTCAGTAGCTTAGTCTCCAGGTTCTCCAAAATTCCAACCCCTTATCTGTAAATTTTCCTCTTTTTATACATTATAAGACAGTTGGTGATCACCAAAACTGTCAAACTGCTTAACTATTCTCCTAACTGTCTAAAGTAAAAGTTATTACAGAATATTACACAGAGGGTAAAAGACACTTCATTCTAAAGAAAATATAATAACAGGAAGTAAAAAAAGTTAGAAAAATGATGATGACAGTTAGATTTTCGGCTCAGTTGCTTGGCTGCTAATGAAGACTCTCTATAGATGCTTTAATAATGATTAAACTATTTTAATCATAATAAATTGTATTTGACAAAACCCCGTGCATGGACCTGGGCCCACGTATGTATCGGGAGTGTTTTAATTGGCTAAAACACAACGAAACTCGACCAATCACCTTTCTTTGTAGTTTTAGTCATCCACCTCTAACTTTTGTTATTCTGCTTAAACAACGGAATCGATTGATTGACGTGGAACATAGTTTACCATGGAACTGAAAGGGATTAACAATCTGGTTCATAACTTGTCAGGTCTACATTAGCTGTACATGAACCATCCGATCAGTCAATTCATGAGATTTTAAACATGTTTGAACTAAACCTTATTGAGTCCACCTTTTTAATGCTCTGTTGACTCCCATATGGACCCGATGGGAAATATAAACCGCCAATTAATAATCTATCGGGTCCGAGTTTAACGCTAAAACTGATTACTTTTTCACCTGATACCCATCGAATCCCATCTCTTTGGATGGACGGATGATATTAGCCCATACTTCAGCGAATGCAAACTGTGTTTGATACACCGTTGTGTCTGATATATGAAAAAACCCATTCCAGTTAATGATGTGATTGCATTGGATCTGCGGTCTGTTGATTGGACGACCTAGATCTTCTCGCGGGTTTACATTCAAAAAGCCAATCAAACAAAACACTTTATTTCTTTTAACCTTTGTGGCGGTAAAGAATATATGGGAGCTTCATTAAGGTTGAACCCCTATAGTAATTTTAGGCCACACATTGTGGTCAACCATGTTAACATCGCGGTCAACTGTAGGGGTTGAACCTCAATGAAGCTCCCATATATTCTTTACCCCCACAAAGTTTAAAAGAAATAAAGTTTTTTGTTTGATTAGATTTTTGAATGTGAACCCGCGAGAAGATCTGGGTCGTCTGATCAATAGGCCACAGATTCAACGGAAATCACATTGTTAACTAGAATGGGTTTATTTGGGAGATCAGACGCTATGGTGTATCAAACACAATTTACATTTGTTGAAGTCTGGGATAATATTAGCCATCCATCCAAAGAGACGAGATCCGATAGGTATTGGGTTAAAAAGTAATTGGGTTTTAGCATTAAAATGGGACCTGATAGATTATTAACTGGCAGTTTATATTTCCCATCGGGTTCGTATGGGAGTGGTGAACTCAACAAGGTTTAGTTCAAACAGGTTTAAAGTCTCATGAGTTCTGAAGGATTGGACCATTTGTTGAATGAGTGATCAGATGGTTCACGTACAGCTAAGGCAAACCTGACAGGCTATGAACTAGATTGTTAATCCTTTTCAGTTCTGTGGTAAACTATGTTCCGCGTAAATTAGTCAATTTTTTTGTTTAAGCAGAATAACCAAATTTAGAGGTGGATGATTAAAACTACAAAGAAAGGTGATTGGTTGGGTTTCCCTCTGTTTTGGCCAATCAAAACACTCTCGATACATACGGGGGCCCAAGTCCACGCACGGGGTTTTGTGAAATACAGTTTATTATGATTAAAACAGTTTAATCATTATTAAAGCATCTACATAGTGGCTTGATCAACAACAAGCAACAGAGCCAAAAAGCTAACAGTCATCATCATTTTTCTAACTTCCGTTACTTCCTGTTATTCTATGTTCTTTAGAATGAGGTGTCTAACAACTTTTACTTTAGACAGTTAGGAGAATATTAAGAAGTTTGACAGTTTTGGTGATCACCAACTGCCTTATAATGTATAAAAAGAGGAAAATTTACAGAGAAGGTGTTGAAATTTTGGAGAACCTCAAGACTAAGCTACTGAATTCTTGATACAACTATTGATTAATGAAAGAATTAGAAGTTTTCTATACATTGTTGGGTATGATTTTGTGACCTCTCTGTTATGTGTCATCTTATGTTTGCTTCCTTTAAGTATGGTAATGAAGTTGCAGGTCTTTATTTTCTTATGTAAATGAAGTTAAAATCCTTTAAAAGAGCGCTCCTATACTTGAAGTTCACACCTCTGCAATTCTTCTAAGTTACAGATAGTAGTTTATGTGTAAGACAACATATTATCTATAACTTCTCCAAGTGTCACAGATAGTAGATCCTGTGTAAAAAAACATATTTTCTATGACTTATTCAATCTTTCTTCATTCATCATTGATATTCAACAATCAAATTGCATTCTAATATTTTCGTGTCACCTAAGAATTGAGGGTTAAGAACCAAATTTCCTAGGTCCTTCATTTGAGAACTCAACATACAATTAAGTGACAAACACGTGACACTCATTATAATCATTAATTTCTTAAGCACAATTTCTACATAGCCAGGCAAGTTTCGTAAGGTACAACAAGAGCGATTCAAATCAAGGTTGACTTCCTTCTCAAAACCCTTAGGTACCCATCCCTCTTCCTCAAGCTGCCTACCTTTATCTGCAGCAGTTGTTATACCACTTCTTATCACAATGTTTATGTTTGGATCCTCTTCGCGGGGCTCAACCCTCATCATATGAATGTTCTGCCTAGGCTGCTGGGGCTGCACCTTCTTCTCTTGCATCTTTTCCATAAGGGTCAGACATTCCTATATGACATGATCAAACTATCGACAATACTGACATGATGGATGCGTGGGATTTGGAGAATCATGCCCAAAGTGCCCTGCTTCGTCAAAGTTATAGCAAATTATCTTCCCACGTCCTCGTCCTAGTCCACAGCCTCTTCCTCGTCCTCATCCTTGGGATCCCCCATGTGCTGCTCCAATGCCTTGATCATGAGGCTGAATTTCTACCTACATTTTGTAGGTAGGGGTTCTATCCATCATCAACTCATAACTTCTACAATGGCACTCATCGTTCCCTACGGACTTACAAAAATTGCAAAATAACTGTTGAGGGTTCTATACAAACTTCTGCAATAGGTGGCAGTTATTTGTAGCATGTTTTCCTGTGACCTAACAAATAACACACCACACTGCATCTCCCATGCTCATCCCAATATTTGGTTTCATGGTTATAGGCCCTCCCACTATAATATAATTCTTAAAGACCGAGCAATGATCCTTATCATGTCCATGGCTTTTACATTTTAGACACTAGATTTCGGCGTGCACCTCCAACTAAGCTTCTCGTCCTTTCTTCAAACTCTGTAACTCCACATGTAGGCTCTCCAGCCGTGAATGAATCTGTGGCACCCCAAGGTTAGTATCCAGAATAGGTGATGTGTGCAGCCTCATCGTGATCTCCAAGGCTTCTTCTTGTGTTTCTATCTTCTGTTGTGACATAGGTATTCTTAAGTGTGGCAAAAGCGATGCTATAAACTAGTCACGATAATGGGTATTTGAGGTTTGCTTATTAGTCTGCCTGATATGGCACTTCAATCTCTTATCAAAGTCCCAAGGTGTCTCATCAACTCTGATTCAGATCTCCTTGAATTCAATTACTGATTGCACCTTTGAATAGGCCTATTGAACTCTTTATTCAAAGCTAGTTGGGTATTTGCTAAGGATGCATTGGGGTTATCAATGAAATACTTGATAGACCATGTTAATGCGTGGTTCGCATAGCTCCTGCAATAAACCAAAATTGTTCTAGGTCTTCATCACCCATTCTTTTAAAAATTGACATCTTCATCATGTTCACCATGTTGAATGGTGGAAGTGGAGGTGGAGGAGGTGAAGGTGGAGGTGTATGAGGTGGAGGTGGAGACAGAGGTGGAGTGGATGGATGAGATATCCTTGGAATACCCTGATTTATTAACTGAATGATGCTTTGTGGCATAGTCAACACTGCCCCTTAATCGTCACTTGAAGGGGGTTCAATGAGTGGACTATATTCTGGGCTAGATCCTTCATTTCTTCTAAAGAGTCTCCCACTTCGTGTACAACCAAACATCAAGGTAACTGCATAACCATATTTTCACATAACATCATTTTAATCCAAGTCTTTAGTGAGTTCAAATACTTATGTCGCAGTCCTTTAAATATCCTTTGCTCCACTTTGTTATAGCTGATATTCCTATCAATCACGAAATAAGTCACAAATCTTCCCAATGTGTGGTCAATCTAGTGATCCACTGCCCACACGACATTTCTTCCTGATGTTTCCAGATGTTGCACCAATTCAGGGGTCCACACTATAGGACTATCAAGCCTCCACGTCCCTTGACTATCAGCTAACTTGCACAACCACTTGTATAGTTCTTCAAGGAAGAAACATAAGAATGCGTCAGTCTTGTCCATGTACAAAAAATCTCTGTAACCTCTACTCTTTGGATAATTTAGGGCTCCTGTTCTCCTGAGTTGTGAATGCATACGATTTCCGATCAATCCACTTATCAATTTCTTTGTTCGTTGGAAACCATTTACCATAGATCGCTTAGATAGATCCTGGTCTCGACAACAGAACCATTTGTTGGCTTAAGGTGGTCTAACCCAGGTTTAGAGTTGTTCACGCCAACCAACAAAACCCTAACTACTAGCCCTTTCAGCAAAAACCTGCATAGCATAGGCTATAATCTCACCTGAAGACCTAAAGAAGTATTAGGGGATGATATAAGAAAATTTCTGCATCCAGGGACATATGATAAATGGTTCTTATGCTCTGATAGCTCAGACCTGCCTTCACGTAGATTGGTAGTCTTCTAGGGCTCTTAATTGCAACTAAGTTAAGATGGCTTCCAGACCACTGCAGAGGTCCATTATCAGTCTTTTTTTACCTTAAACAAAAGATTTACCTACTTCCACGCACTAATAAACCACCCTAGATCTGAGTTCCTGTAGATCTACTTAATTCATTAGAAAACATAACAGAAATAGATTTTAAGTTCACGAAAGTAGATAACCATTCGTATCATGAATCATTAAGATAGATTCAGTGAATTCGTGAAACATTCATTCATTATTCCATAAAAACATATCATTAAGTGAAAGAATATAACATTAACAGATTCAATAGAAATGCATAGTAATTCTTCAAAACAGTCTTTATTGATCTTCAATTCGTAGATTACAGACTCTTCTACCCTGCGCAGCCAGCTGCAGGGGTCCACGCGCTCAGCTGTGGACTCTACCTAGGCCTCTTGCGCACTCAACTGTAGTAGCCTTCCCTTCTTCACCCAATTACAGGAAGTAGAGCCCTCCTACCTTAGCACTTGCCCAAGACAACAAAACCCTTCAACGCACCTAATTCTCTATCAAAAGTTATCTCTAAGACTTGTTATGACTCAACTATTTATATATTTCCTTCATACAATACCATGGTTTGCGAACCATAGGAGAATCTTAAAATTAACCAAAAACAAGGGCTAAGACCCTTTTGACTCCTATATATCTGTGCACTCTACATCCACATATTGTGGAGACTTTACATTCTTTTTACAAAAACTTTTACAAAACTGGATTAAATTAACCCCAAAACTAACCCTAGGGACCCTATCCTAACAGAAAGGGTGTAAGTTATTTGCAGTGCACATTTCTAGTGATAAAGGTAAGGAAGTTGAGGATGCAAATGTGTTGAGCACGTACCCATTTTTATAGCATTTTAAGGTTGTATTTCCTGAGGAAATTACAGAGTTTCCACCTCACATAGAGGTAGACATTTCTATTGAGTTAGTGTCAGCAGTAGCTCCAGCATCCAAAGCACCTTACATGATGAGCACACCTGAGTTGGTTGAGTTAAAGTTGCAGCTAAAGAAAATTTTGGATAAGGGATACATCAGGCTGAGTGTATCACCATGGAGCGCACCAATATTGTTTGTGAAAAAGAAAGATGGTACTCTCATATTATGCATTGACTATAGGCAGTTGAACAAAGGACCATCAAGAATAGGTATCCATAGCCAAGGATTGATGACTTGTTCGATTAGATTAAGGGAGTATCAATTTTCTTTAATATCAACTTGAGATCCAGATATCATCAGGTACACATAAAAGAGGAAATTTACAAGATTGTATTTAGGATTAGGGCCGGGAATTATGAGTTTGTTGTAGTTCCATTTGGCTTAAATAATGCTCCAGCTACATTTATGTACTTGATGAATAGTGTGTTGTGTTTGTACCTGGATAAGTTTGTTATCATGTTCATTGATGATATACTGGTATATTCTAAAACTCAAGAAGAGCATGCTAACCATTTAGCAGTAGTGTTGAGGTTGTTGAGAGAGCATAAGTTGTATGCTAAGCTCAACAAGTGTACTTTCTTTTAGACTAAGTTACATTACTTGGGGCATGTTGTCTCCAAGGAGCGAATTACAGTAGATTCGAAAAAGATAAGAGCCATCATGGAGTGGGTAGATCCTAAGAATGTGGATGAGGTGAGATCATTCATGGGTTTGGCAGACCATTATAGGAGATTCATCGAGAAATTCTCACATATTTCTTATCCTATCACATCATTGCAAAGGAAAGGTAAGAAGTTTGAATAGACAGAGGAGTTTGAGGCTAGTTTTGAGTATCTCTAGAAAGTTTTGACACATGCACCAGTGCTAAAGATTGTAGATCTAGACAAAGAGTTTGTAGTATGCATAGATGCTTGCAAGAGAGGACTTGATGGAGTCCTTATGCGGGATGGACAGATGGTATGTTATGAGTCGCAGAAACTGAACGAGTTGAGCAGAACTATCCCATGCATGATCTTTATTTAGTAGTGATTATACATGCCCTGATGATGTGGAGACACTATATTCTAGGCAAGATGTTTACATTCATGAGTGATCATAGTGGTTTACACTATCTATTTGACCAACCAAATATGAATGGTAAGAAGGCTCAGTAGTTGGCTATGATTAGGGAGTTTGATTTTTAAATCCGATATATCATAGGTAAAGAGAATAGAGTAGTAGATGCTCTTAGTAGGAGGGTACATGTAAATCACTTAGCAACCATGAGATCCTATGGGACAGATCTATAGGATAGGATCTTGCAGGAAAGTCAGTAGGATCTCAGATATATGGATATTGTGCACAGGTTGCAGCAGAGCACATGTATAGGTACAGGTGATAGTATAGGTACATGTATAGGTATAGGTACAAGTACAGGTGGAGGTGCGCAGGATATGGATTTTTGCCTTACAACAGCTGGATTTGTCATGTTCTAAGACATAATATATGTGTTGGAAAATAGTGAGCTCAAGAAGGTGATATTGAGGGAGTTTCATGTGAATCCTTATTTAGGTCATCTAGGCTACCAGAAGACACTGACAACAATGAAGAGATTTTACTATTGGTCGAATTTGAATAGGGATGTAATAGAGTTTGTGGATATATGTTTTGATTGTTAGCGTGTAAAGGTAGAGTGTAAATATCTAGGTGGATTGCTACAACTGATTGTGATTCCAGAGTGGAAATGGGAGGTCATTCCATGGAATTCATCACAGGGTTGTTGAAGATAGTGAGACAACATGATTCCATCATGGTCATTGTGGATAGGTTGACAAAGGTTTCACACTTCATTCCAGTGAATTCTACATTCTCAGCTAGCGATGTAGCACATGTATTCATTAGAGATGTGGTCAGATTGCATGGTGTTCCAAAGAATATTGTGTCAGACATGGAAACAAAGTTCACTTCCAAGTTTTGGAAGGTGTTATTTGCGGGATTGGGCACATAGTTGGCCTTCAGTACAAATTATCAATCACAGACATATGGATAGAAAGAGAGGATCAATAGGGTATTAGAGGACATGTTGAGGATGTATGTGATGCACCAACAGTGAAAGTAGGAAGAGTACCTAATGAGCCTCATCATTGGGTAATTATATGGGCCTTAATTCACCTCCTAGCTTAGTCAAACCAACTATTCTCACAACTTATTTCATAATTTTAATTATATTTTGTTTATGAGATGAGTTAGAGTTGGATATTTTTCTTTGTGGTATAATGTGCATGTAATGCAGGATTAAAGGATAAAAGAAAGGAATTTTAGCAATGACCTTGGTCAAAAATTGAATGGGACAAGGGAGAGGAATTATAGGAGGGAAATCCTCCTCATTTACTACCCCTCCATTCCAATATTCCTCCATTAGCTCAGAGTGTAACTAGCCAAATCATGAGGACGAGAAGGTAGCCGAGCAAGTGGAAGTCAAAGCACCAGTTTATCTCTAGTTTTGGAGCCGAGCCTCCCTAATTTTAAGGAAGTCGTTGGATATTTCAGTCATATAAGTAGAGAGGCCTAGGACCTTAGTAGGATTCAGACTTTTAATTATAAAAACTCTACTTTATCTTCGAGCTACAAGACTTGTGACAATTTTTGATGTAATCCATTGTTTTGATAATAAGAATGAGTTTTCTTTTGAGCCAACACTGAGTTAACTCAGAGGGTTGAAGTTCTTGGGTTAGGGCCCAACCCTAGCAGCTATGGCTCCTCTTTACTATACATATATGCCAGCACAGATCCATGGTTTAATCGTTCATTTTCTTAAATAGCTGCATTTCCATTACAACAGTATAGCGCATAGTTTCATGGTTTAATCGTTCATTTTCTTAAGTAGCTACATTTTCATTACAGCAGGAAAGAGTAGATTGGTTGTGTTTCAGATCTCTAATTATCGCATGAGATTTGGAGTTTATTGTCTTGATTCAGTACTTGGTTCATTTCTTCATTATCGTCTTCAATCACTCTCTTTCTGTAATAGATCTCACTCATATTCTCATTTCCTTGAGTAGGAAATACTTAAGCGTGAGCCAATAAATCATGTCTTAAGCAGATTATACCTGTAGATCTCCTTATTGTTCAATCCACAACAAACCTAACAAATCATCATCCAATCTATTTCAATGCCTGACTTTATGCATTCCATATCTCCACCATCGATTTGTCTAGCTTGATCCAATGACTATCGTGAATTCTTCCACCTACTTTATGCACTCCAAATCTCCATTGTTGATCTATCATACCCTCAATCCAACGGCTATTGCATCACCTGATTGCCAACTAGCTTGGCTGATCTCCACTGTTGATCAGTCCTGCCTAATCCAATGGCTATCATGCAATCTCCCATGGATTCTTGCATGGCCGATAACCGCCTGAGAGCACATGAGAAAAGTGGTTTTCTCGTGCTATGTGTCACCCAATTAGGCTAATCGCACAAAATTTTGGAATTTCGGTTATAGCCTTGACGGCATGAGAGAAACTGCTTACTGCCTACGGAAACCCACTCTATCATTCCGCACATTTTTTTACCCTTATGTCGCCACGTGACTTGATGTGATCCACCCATCTATTCACTTCATCTCCACAATAAGATCTCGCCATTCATCTCCCATTTAACCCTATTCATCCATGTATTCACTCAACCTACACGATAAGATCTCCGCCATTCATCTTCCAATTAGTCTTGTTCATCCATCACTTGACTTAACCTCCCATGATAAAATCTCTGCCATTCATCTTCCGATTAGTCTTATTCATCCATCTATTCACTTAGCCTCCCATGATAAAATCTTTGCCATTCATCTTCCGTCAGTCTTATTCATTCATCTATTCACGTAATCTTCTAAGATAAGATCTCCACCGCTCATCCCCCATTAATATTGTTCCCAATCGATCCAATGGTTCCTATGCACTTCTACTTCATTACATCCTCCCTTCATTGATTTCGATCTTCACTTGCTCTTTCGCTTGATTCCTTTCATGCTTGATTTTACCAAAACACAAAAAACGTGAAAACAGACTTAGTTTAGTTTCCTTGCTTACACATTAGTTTGTTTTGATGCTCTTTACTTTTGTAACATAGATAGCAGCATTAGGTTAGTGTTGATTTAGAAATTCTGCTTAGTTTAGTTGTTTAAATGGTTAATTAGGATATGGTGTGATTTAGCATTACCTGTTGTTTTCCTCATTACTACAATAGAATAGCTCTCTTAGAGTAGATTTTCTCTTCTTCCATCAAAGAATCAAGCTTCTTCTGACTCTATAAAAGTCTGGCTTGGAACCCCTGGGGTCTCTTTTGAGATTAACAAGTGATAACAGGCAGGATCTTCACTTCTACTTGTGCATATAGCATTGTCACCTCCATGTTTGTATGAACCCTGGGTTGATAAGTAAAGATGGTAGCCTAGGAGTTGCAGCATCCTTGTTGCAATACCGACACTCATCACTTTTTGGCACCATTGTCGGGGAGGTGTCAGAGTAGAATGTGATTACTGCTTTCTTTTCTTCTTTTCTTCTTTCTTTTGTTCAATTTCTAGTCTTCAACTTTATTCTATTAGTTTTTTTATGCAAAAGTAATCTAGTAGCTTCCTTTCTTTAATTTGTCATTATTTGCTTTCCTTTCCATTCTGCAAGTATAATTTCAATTCAGCAAGTAGTTTCTTTTTGTCAGTAGTTTTCATTCAATCAGTGATTTCATTTCTGCAAAGTACTTTCTTGATAAAAAATCTTCCAAAAACAAACCCAAAACATTTCCTTTCATGCCTCATAAGAGTAGGGACAATCTAGGAAAATTCTTGCCAAATACCCCCACTGCATCCAATAGCCAACCTTCTCTCTTCTTCCATGGTTGTGAACTGGAGGAACCCTTAGGTGAACAACCTGACATATTTGAAGAACCTTTAGGGGAAGAAGAAGAAGAACAACCCATTCCTACTGAACCAATGGCTGAGAACCAAAATGACAGAGGGAATAGAGAGAATGTTGAGGGTGCCTTCCCCATCAGGGAAACCAATGGGGACACTAAGATGAAGAATATAATCCCCTCTACCCTACTTCATTTCCATGGCCTAACTACAAAGGACCCTGATACTTTCCTATTTGAATTTTATATTATATGCCAAACCTATGACTATATAGATGATGAGAAAAAGTTAAAACTATTTCCATCTACCGTCAAGGATGTAGCATTGTGCTGGTTCATGGGTTTACCTGGAGATAGCATCACAACTTGGGCTCAGATGCAGTAGGCTTTTAGCAACAAATATAGGGATTATTGTAGGTCAAAGGATACTAAAGAAGATATTTTCAAGATGACCATGGGCCAAGATGAATCCTTAGAAGGTTATGAAGAAATATTTCAGCTTAGTTACAAAAGGGCCAGGTGCACACTTGACCCTGGGCCACTAAAGCTAGTCCTGCTCAGAGGAGTAAAGGAAGATCTTCTAGATACCTTATATTTTTTAGCAAGAGGGGATATCAGGAATCATTGGGGATGAGTCCTTTTGAGGCATTGTATGGATGGAGTTGCAACACTCCTATCAGCTGGAGTGATCTAGTTAACAGGGTATTGATTGGACTAGACATGTTGGAAGTCATGGAACAGGAAATGTAGGTGACCAAGAAGAAAATAAAGGAAGCATAGGATAGGTGGAAGAGATATGTAGATCGGAATAGATTGTTCAAGGAGTTCCAAGTTGCGGAACAAGTGTACTTGTGCATCAAACTGAAGAATATCTCTTTGCGGTTTGGATCATGTACCAAGATGGAACCACAGTTTTGTGGACCCTTTAGTATCATTGAGAGGATTATGCTAGTAGCCTATCGGCTTGCACTACCTCCAACAGTGAAATTCCATGATGTTTTCCATGTGTCATTACTTAAGAATTATGTTAAGGATGTTGAGCATGTGACTAACTAGTATATATTGCAGGTGGAACTAGATGGAGAATTCCAGCTATAGCGTCAGTGTATATTGAAGAAAACGATGCTCATTCTTTGGAACCAAGAAATTGAGAAACTTAAAGTGAAATGGAAGAACTTTGGGCCCGATGAAGCTACATGGGAGATGACGGATCAGATGTGGGCTATGTATCCTTCCTTGTTTTCTGGTTGAGGCAAAACTGTTTTTGTTTGGTGTTTTGGTGTGATTTTGATAAATACTTTGCTATATGTTTTGATATATGTTTGGTGATGTTGGTTTATGGATGTAAATATTACCATGAGCTATGTTATAAAGCTCCAATAAGCGGTATGGGTGTCATGTCATTATGATTTTATGCTTGTTATGTTTCACGTTGGTTTGCTTCTCAGTGGGTTGATAAATGCAAATACTACATCGAGCTAAGTTATAAAGCGCCATCAACGATATATTTTTCTCACAATAGTTTTTTGGTTATAAGTGTTGTTGAACACGGAGGATGGTGTTCCCCTAAAGGGGACGGTTCTGTAATAGTCTTGGTGAAAATCCCATGTAATAAAAGTAAATAAGGGAAAAACAATAACCACAGATGATGGAAAACTTATTCCAAGCTGAATGTTGGGAAAACTCCTAGTGATGGGGATAACTTGTGATTGTTTATGGCTAAGGAAATTGGCAAAGACAATGGCTAAGGCTTTGGAAACGAAAAATGGAATTTTTGGCACATTTGTTTATGAAAATAAACGAAATTATTAGAAAAAGGAGGTGAAAGGTCACAAGTTGCATGTGAGGAGGAAAATGGAGGAAAATAATGGAAAATGAAGAAAATAGAGTCCTCATTTATAAAAAGGCTTTTGAGGATCAATTGGTAACCTTTTGTCAGTTCAATTTTGGAGCTCTCTCATTACTTTCTCTCTTTCATACTCTTGGAGACTTAGATTTTTCTTGGAGCAATCTTGGAAGGTGTGGCATACTTGGATTTGTGAGCAAGAAGGCAAAGGAAGAACAGGAAAGTGCAAGAAGGCATTGGGATCAACAACTACATCATAGTTGCTTGTAGGTACTAAGTTACATGTATTTTTCTCTCACTAGTTTTAGCATGCATGGAATATGCATGTGGTTTGTTGTCTGTGATCTATCATTGGCATGGAGGATGGCTGGGATTGATAGAGGATTTCCTAGCCTTTCCATTTATTCGAAAGCCATGGTGATTATGGGTTTATTTCATTGTAGATTTTTTGGTTGGTTCTCATGTTTCCTTAGCTTGGGTTGAGTTACTAGTTCCTGGAGCCTTGGTTGGAAAAATGCTCTTGAGCCCTGTAATCACTTGGGTTGAGTTACTGGTCCCATAGCCTTGGTTAGACAAATTCTCTGGAGCCCTTGGTGGGTTGAGTTACTAGTCCTGGAGCCTTGGTTGGACAAACGCTCTGGAGCCCAATGACAAATGTGGGTTGAGTTACTAGTCTTGGAGCCTTGGTTGGACAAAATTCTATGGAGTTCTGGAAGGATGGGATAGAGACCGACCGAATGATGGTTTTTGTGATGTCCAACCATGAGGTGGAATCATTATTTGATCGGTTGAGATGGATGGTCTCTGGAAGGCTTGGATGGTTTTTTATTGATGTGTTCTATGAGATCCCACATTCATGCTTGGAATACAGCATGGGGGTGAATGACTAAAGAGATATTTGGCTTAGCCATTCTACAGTCCAATGGAACGTGGAAGTCCCATCCTGAGGTTGGATTTTGCATCATTAATGAAAGGTTATTTATCCCTTTATTTCTATGAGACTTTTGATAGATTATATGTGGTCTATATGGTTGTACTTTAATGAGTATTTATGTTGCTATTATGTTGGTTATGTATGTGTTTTATTACAACAATTATGTATGGTTTTCATCATGTTTTTACTTGTAATTGGATGATCAATGTATCTATGACCTAATGGAAGGAATGGAAATTTATGTGTTAAGGAATCAATGGTTCTTAGTGACTCTGAACTAAGTATGATACCCTTATGCTCAATACTATTATTTATACCTATAGATTACATATTAGTGACATGTTTGACGAAATTCCTGTCATAGGTAGTAGGGATCAAATCAAGTTTTCATTAAAGAATTTTCTTTAGCACTGTCATTTCCATGTTATTTTACTATTCTAAAAGTGTCATGAAATTATGGGAATTGACTTGGACTATGGGCCTGAAAAAAGTGGCTCAAATCCTAGGTTCATTGACATAGATCTGGAAAATTTAGTCTCTGGACGTTGACAGGAAATCCTCTGAGAGTGACTTTTGGTTTCTGGACACTATCATGCATATAGTATGAGAGAAAATGAGGCTCAACTTATCCAAAAGTTTAGTGGGACCCAAGGACAAGCTGTCTGAAGTGGTAGATTGGTTTATGAGGGTCTTGAAGCTGATGTTGAAGGTTTGTATGGTGTGTTTCCATTGGTTCTACTTACTTAATGTGACTTAGGAAGTCGAATCATATCATGGTGGCCTCTCGTCGCATGTTTACCCCAATTGACCAGTTTCTTGGGTAGGTGTGGGAGGAATGTGTTACACACACAAAGGAGTAAGGATGCTATGAAATATTTTTGTGTAGGAGGGGAAGTATCTAGAATCCCATAATACCCTATGATATAGTTGGACAAGGAATTTGATGGGAGTTCATTGCCACCCTGTTTCAAGGAATGAATGTTTTACACATACTGCATCTAAGAGATAAGAATCCATGTGAAAATGAGGTTCCTTTCCTTCGTCCAAGAACAATGCGACTCTAATATTATATTTTATAAATATAGAGGTAATATATTCCAAATTTAAAATATTGCTTGCCACTGATATTGAGTACATTAATGGGACCCAACCTTCATGAAATCTCTTTTCATTTTACTTGTCATATAAATTTCATACTAGCAGTTGATAGGGGTTCTTTGTAGGTTCGTGGGGTATTCCTTAGAAGGCTTTTACTTGAAATTTTTTTTGTTGATCCACCAATCCTTAATTAAATCTTTGTTTGAGTAGTTGAAGCCTTGCAACTAATCTATATCAAGGAATATATCCTCAGGAGGTAATCCATAATATGTGTCGACATCACAAGTTTTACATGAGGTGAAGAGTGTGCATATGGTTCCTTTTATCATGAAATATTACAGGTATGAATACTTGAGGACACATTTGACTGTTTCCATGCAAGGAAAGACTACTTCTTGTGTCAAAACGTTATGCATCTAAGATCTTTTGACACATCTAAAGACTTCAATGTCACACCCTCCTCCCACATTTACCTAAGCTAACCAGTCCACCAGGGTAAACATGTGATAAAGAGTTACTATGATATGATTCAACTCCCCATATATAGTTAAGGAAGTGGAATCGACAAGAAAATACTAATCTGAGCTTCATTGGGAGCTACAAAATCTCCAAGAGACAACCAACTCTTCAAGGTGCCCAACCCCTAAGACAACTTGATGTTTTGTTGAACTAGACCCCCAGTAGCTCCCATGACAAGGCTTCCATGTGATTGGGACCCTCAAGTCACTCCCACAATAAGACTTCCATGTGATTATGGCATTTTTCAAGTAGTTTTGTGCTAATGGCCCCAAATTATGAGCCCCTTTTTTAGGGATAGGACTTAGGCCTCTACCTAGAACTTCATGAAACTTCCATAATTGATAAATAAAAATAAAATAATGCTATTAGTATAAACACTTGAACAATGACTTGACTTGACCTGTACCATCCATGACAAGAATTTCATCAAACATATCATAAACATGTAATCTACAGGTCATAAAAAAAGATATGAACATAGGGATCTCATACTTATCTGAGGATTTTCAAGAAGGTCATTTGTCCTCTCATAATATATGCATTATAATATATTACGTCATACATTCATTATTCATTCATCTACTAATCAAAACATGATGAGTGTAGAAAATCTTGTAGATTCACAGACTCATGTAATCTACTAAAACAAGAGACAAGCATATACTTCTACTCTTTCCAGTGGAAGCCCATAAACATCGAGCAAACAATAATAAATAGAGGAAGAGAATCAAAGGCATATAACAAAATAAATATCTTGGGAAGTAAACAGCTCAAAACCCCACTATTTGTTTTGTATTAATCCAGAAAATCAAGATGAAATTACAATGCTTGTTCTCTCTAGAACAATCCCAACACTCAGCAAATACAATCTCCAACTCATAAGGAAGCTCAAGGAAAAATATTAGTCAATTCACAATTTTTCCAAGTCTCTATTCCAATGTGTAATTCCCATGAAGAATAACTTGTATTTAAAGGGAAATAAAGCCTCTAAAAATAGCGCAATCCCTCAAGGATCAGTTCCTGAATGCATGCACTATTAGTGCAACTCAGAAAAATCTAAAACAAATAGTACATTGTCCTTTCACTCTAGTCTCAACTTGGTCTTTCTGAGAATCAACATGCAAATTGTCTAATGGTGGAATCTTCAGTTAACTAGAGTAGCACTAATTAGGTCACTAGTGACCCAACTGACTGTTTACTCACTATTAGTTCCTGAAACTGATTGGAACTAATTTAACCGGAATTAACTCAATAAACTGAGTTAACTAAATACAACTCATTCATAACTCATCCTTAACTCCTATAAGTTAGGGAGAACATATACATGTCTTCTACAAGACTTTCAATTAAAATTTCCTAAATTAATTAAGTCAATTAAAATTAATTAATTATTTTCAAATTGCTATGAGAAAAGAATTCTATTTTAATTCAAGGACAAATTAAATTGAAGTTTCTTGTTTCCATTTCTCAACACTCCATCTCAATAAGAAATGGATTAGCCACTACCTCGATCCGATCTTTGTGAAACTTGAATTTACATCTTGGCAATGCCTTTGTCAAGATGTTAGCATCTTGCTCCTCCATGGGAATGTAACCTAACAACATGATCCAACTCAATAAACAATCTCTGAGATGATGATACCGGATATCTATATGCTTGGACCAATCATGAAAAAATGGTTTTTCAGAGAGTTTGATATGACTTTGATTATTACAATCAATCACTATCAGATCCATCTGCTAATCAAAAAAACCAACTAGGATCTTCCTCATCTAGATATCCTCACATGTTGCTTGAATTGCATCCATGTACTCTACCTCTGCCGAACTAAGTGAAACCGATCTCTGTTTCCTACTGTACCAAGAAACTACATATAACACAATACTAAGATATGTCCTAGTGTATTCTTCCTATAAGATGGACTCCCCACCCAATTTGCATCGGTGAAGACATGAAGCTTCACTCCCTCTGTTTGTCTATACCATAACCCAAACTGAGTAGTGCCTCTGAGGTATCTAGATACATGATTTGTTGCCTTCCAATATAGTTTGGTAGGCCTAACCATCGCTTAACTAAATTGGTTAAATGCATAACACATATCTGGTTGTGTGTTCACCAAATACATGAGTGAACCCACAAGGTGCCTATAAATAGTAGCTTCCACTACTTCTCCTGAAGTAGCATCCTCCTTCCTCCAATTACCAGCAAGAGGAGCCTCCATGGGTTTACTACTCTCCATGCGGAATCTCCTGAGTATCTCATTGGTATACATTCCTTGAGAAACAAACAACTCCCCATCTCCCTACCATACCTCCATGCCAAGGAATTAATTCATGGGCCCCATGTCCTTCATCTCTCCTCCTTGAAATATTTGATGAGCTTCTCATCACCTGTCAGTATGAGATCATCTACATAAAGTATAATGATAAAAGATTACCTTCCAACATTATGTGATATAGGTCCACATCTGCTTCACTCTTCGTGAAGCCCAAGCTAGTGGAATAGCTATCTATCCTAGTGTATGAAGCACAAGGTGCTTACTTCAGCCCATACAACACTCTCTTGAGTCGGCACACATGCGACTCATGATCCAAGGTTTCAAAACCTTTAGGCTACTCTATGTACACCTCTTCCTCAATCATGCCATTGAGGAAGGCAACCTTCACATCCATCTGATGGATACTCCAACCCATCTGTACAAATAGTGCCAAAATAGATCTGATAGATGGGTACTATGCAACAGGAGAAAAGGTCTTATCATAGTCAATCCCCTCTAACTTTGAAAAGCCACGGGCCACAAATTTGGACTTATTCTTCTCAACACTTCTATTTGCAACTTTCTTTACCTTGTAAAGCCAACGGGAGCTCACAACTAACTTGTTCTCTGGTCTTGGGACCACATCCCAAAAAATGTTTCGAACTATGGAGTCATACTCCTCCACCATCGTATCAACCCAAATTGGTTGCTGCATTGCTTCCTAAAAGGAAGATGGATCTGTCACAACACATGCACCCTTAAGTTCCATGTATCTAGTGTACCTCTCTGGTGACCTCCTCTATCTGCGCTGAGAAGAGGGTGCTCCCACATCCTCCCGTGCATCATCCAACAATCTGTCAGCCTCTCTAGTGTGTTTTCTTCCCTCTCTGGAACACTTTGCTTGAGTGGATGTCTCCACTACTGGAGCCTCTACATGTGGCTGCTCCACATCAATCTGAGGCTCCTCAACCTTAGGAGCTAAAAATTCCTCCTCCGCATGTAGCTCAAGCTCCCTGTCAAGGGATACTTAGATGGCCTTCTCCTCATCAAACTTGACATCCTTGCGAACCACTGTTTTCGCACTGTCATCCAACTAGTTTGAATGTACACCCAATAGTTGTGGGGAGTATCAGTGTACCCCACAAAGATACCCAACTCTACTATTGGCTCAAGCTTCTTCCATGCATCTTTGGTCACATGGCAATAAACCAATGACCCAAAAATCCTAAAGTGACTAAATTCTGGCCTCTTATTGGAATAAGCTTCCTCTGGTGTTTTACTCTCAAGTATACAATGTGGACTACAATTATGAACATAAACCGCTGTTTTGCATGCCTCAACCCACAAGTCTAATGGTAGGCCCTAATCATGAAACATCACCCTTACTGCCCCTACTATGCTCCTGTTCTTCCTCTTAGCAACCCCATTCTGTTGAGGGTTATGAGGTGCTGTCAACTCTCATTTAATCCCTTCCATTGCATAGAAGTTTTTAAAACCATTGGATACATATTCTCTATCATTATCACTTCGTAGACCTTTAACCTTATTGCCTGACTCTTTCTCGACCAATGATTTGAATTCATAAAACTTTGTGAATGTCTCATCCTTTCTTTGCATGAAACATATCTAGCATTTATAAGAATAACCATCTACAAACATAACATAATACATGTATTTCGAGGTGGATACTGTCGAGAATGGTCCACGCACATTTGAATGGACTTTCTCCATAATAGACTCTACTCGATTGTCTCTATCTCCAAAGGAAGACTTGCTGTATTTTCCCAAAGTAAAACCCTTGCATGTATCAACTTGCTCAACCATACCTTTGTGAATACCAGTAGAGATTTGTTGTAATATCTTCAAAGCCCCATGATGCAAGTGGCCCAATCACTTGTGCCACAATTCACCGATGTCTCAGCTCAACATCTTTTCCGCTTTTGAACTCAAAGCAACACAATCCTTTACCTCTATCTTATAGAGATTCTGAACTCGAATCCATATCTTCTTTACTTGATCCATGGCTATGTGTCGAAGGAACGCCTTTCCTTTCAAAAATATCACATCATGGCCTCTATCCTCAAGCATGGAAACATATACCAAGTTCTTCATAAGTTTGGGTACATGCATAACATTCTTCAAGGTGAGTGGAGCTGCATGCTCCCTCTCAAAAGTAATAGTGACCACACTAGTAACACTATACTTACCATCTTCACCATCTCGATATGCATCTTGAAATCTTTCTCCTCCAGTTCACTGAATAACTCTTTTTCGTGAGTCATGTGGAAAGAAGCTCCACTATCTAACTACCAGACACTTCCCATCATTGAAGACACCATGCATGCAATGAGGGAAAAGTCAAATTCAAATTGGGAGGCCAAAGCCTCACCCACCACTCCTCCTAAGGACTTCTCCTTGGACTTCTTCAATCGACAATTTGTAGCAATGTGACCCATCTTGTGACAATGAAAGCATTTAACTTTCATCATGTCCTTCTTCTTACCTCCATGAAAGGAATCTTATTTGGAACAATAAATTTTACCTTTCCCCTTCCTTGCCTTAGTCACTAAGGCACATTTCTCTTCATCATCAGTCTTTGATGAAGAGCCATCCCTGGTGTTCCTCCTAATCTCATCTTGCATAAAATATGATTATAACCATACCCAATCTGATAGCTTCTCCTGACCATTGACAAAGTCCTGATAACTATGCCAACCCTTTGGGAGTTCAAGAAGAGCAAGGCTCACCATATCCTCCTCAAAAACTATGATTCCAACACTTCCAAGTTCATCTCAACATTGAGTGAACCTCGTTAAGTGCTTTGGAATCATCTCACCTTTTTCCATCTTAATTTTACAAAGTGTTTCCTTTAGTGCTAACTTCCTCTAATCACTTCTATTCTGTTGCAAGTCTATCAATGTTTTCCACATAGCATGTGGAGTTTCCTTACCATGGAGACTCGAGACAATGTGGTCTCAAACTCCCTCAAGGATTATCTGCCTTGCCTTCACCACACACTTCTTCCATTTGGCCAAGTCCTGTGCATCCGTAGATGCTGGCTTGAGGACTTCCTGATCAATGAATTCCTTCAAGCCATTATCTTCAAGCACAACCTCCATTTTGTCCCTATAGGCTATAAAAATAAATCTGCCTTCTAATGCATACTCAAGCCTCAACCCATGGAACGCCGTCTGCCGATCCTAAAGTATGTATGCAAATTCGACTTTCACCTATAACCCAAAAACTCAAAACTTTGAAATCTGCACTAGAGAGTTGATTTTAAATCAACGATATCTCCCTCATCTGAACTTTGATTCAGCCGATTTTTTTTTTTGAATTTGGGTATCGTTTCCCAAGGAATCCAAATCTGCAATTTGTTTCTAAAAATTTTTCATACAAATTTTCAGAACATCTTTGCAAATGCTCGGCCCAAAAAACAATCTTGCTCTGATACCATGTAGAAAATCCTGTAGTTTCATAAGCTCATTTAATCTACTAGAACAAGAGACAAGAATATACTTCTACTCTTTACAGTATAATCCCATAAACATCAAGAAAACAATAATCAATAGAGGAAGAGAATCAAAGGCAAATAACACAATAAATATTTGTGGAAAGCCACAACTCAAAACCCCACTAGTTTTTTTGTATTAATCTGGAAAATCAAGATGAAATTACAATTCTTGTTCTCCCTAAAACAATTCCAACACTTGAAAAATTCAATCTCCAACTTATAAGCAAGCTCAAGGCCAAAAGTTAACCAATTCATAAGCTCTCCAAGTCTCTATTCCAATGAGTAATTCCTATGAAGGATAACTTGTATTTAAATGGAAATAAAGCCTCTTAAAATAGCACAATTTCTATAAGGATTAATGCAAGGGTGTTCGGTGATGGAGATACCCTCAAGGATCTTCCTAGGATCCCCGCCAGACAATCAGATTAGTTGTAGCTGGCACAAAGATGCATGCATATCTATGTTAAACAAATGAGAATCAAAGCAGGAAGAAGGAATTACTACCTCAAGTCTTGGTGTGGTGTTGCTGGAGAGAGCAAAGTAGCGTAGTGGAAGACCCCTCAGCTAGCTCCAGATCAAAACCTATAGATAGATCAGATAATGCATAATATCACATCATATAACTTTGACAATCAATGCACTAACATATAAATATATCTAATTACATGTATCTAAGCCACTCATAGTAATGACATTGCATAAATATGTAAGCAAATTACACTACCAATGTGTTGTGTCCTACAAAACCCCCCCATTTCATATCAATATTATCTCAAAACCATAATATGAAATGGGTCCCTTTTTAAATTTTGTTTTCTTTGGTATCAATTTAGTTCTATTCTAAAAGGCCCGAAGAAATAAAATAAAACATTACCAAAAAGCCTTTTCCATAAACCAATTAAAAGCCTTAAACGAAAAAGATTAATCTTTTGTCATTGCGATAAAGCGATCGCAAGATCGCATATCGCAATGACAAAGGGAACACAACTTGAGGACATATTGGTTTGTTCCAACGCGAAATCGCTATCGGATATCGGCAATAAAAGAGTTGACGTAATTAAATCCCTCAATCTCCGATGCGATGCGATATCGCTATCGGATATCGGAAGTAATGAATTAAATGCAATAAAGCTCCCTCTTGCCCCGATGCGATGCGATATCGCTATCGGCAATCGGAAATTGACTATGCACGCCTTCTTAACCGCCCCACTCGCTACTCCCGACGTGATGCGATATCGCTATCGGCGATCGGGGATTCCGAATGGAACCAAAACAATGACTTATGATTTTCCCCGATGCCCGATTGCGATATAGGCAAAAGCACAGTTTTCAAAGAAAACCATTAAAGCAGTTTAAGACGATTTATTCGTAATTAAGGCACTATCTTTCGAAAAGCCGCTCATCCGCGCTCAACCGCCAAATCGCCCAAGGCACGCTTCAAATAAATCATTCGGCCATTAATTGAAATGACTGGTATTGATGAGATTGACAGGCCTTAATGGCCATTTAATGAAAATAGCAAGCTTGTGATCTGTTTACAGATTTGATTCGAAGCCATCTTAAGTCAATCGATCACCATGAATTTATCAATATATATATATATATATATAATATATATATATTATATATATAATATATATATATTATATATATATATATATATATATATCAGTCTATTCGATTTATGTTATTGTTTCCTGTATTACGCCTATCGTTCTCTCTGTACAGAATTCTCCCGCAGAAACAGATTTGAGTGGAATGGTAAAGAAGTCCAAGAAGACCACAATGCCTTACGCTTTGCCGGCCGCAGGGCAACCCGTCGTTGATCCAGGAAATAAAAATAAAGGGCTTATATCGAACACTACGTGCTTGGGACTTACCAGAGCTACTTGGAAAGGCACATATAACTTGATTGAAGTTGAAGACCCGAGGGTGACAGGGATACAAGTTTCTGCTGACAGCACCAGTAAATCCGAGGCTAATCTGAGTGATTTAGCGAACTCTTTTATTCATAGAATAGCGGCCCGGGAGCAAATTCTCCCATATACAGATGTGGTAAGATGGGCGATTCAAGAAATCCCAATTACCGATAGAACTTTCAGCACTATAGATGGGAGGATTTTTGGTTCTTTTCGAGCCGAGGATCTAAGGAAAATGTACCATTTGCCAGCAGAAGAGAAGAAATATAACACGACATTCCTGGAGAAATTCTGAGCTGAAAATGAGACTGAGTCTGAACCCATTCGAGGTTGGAGACAAAATCCAGCAAAGCACAAGCATGAATCTTTGGGTAAGTACTCGGTCGATTCCCTATGTTCTCCTTATTGCTATGCTGGGATTATGATGTATAGACTATGGGGACTACATGATTCCGCCAGTTTTACCATAGAAATGGTCCCCTTAATGGAGGTGGCATGTAGTGGCGAAATAATGGATTGGGCGGATATACTATCCGATAAGTTAGCTACTGCCATTCTTAATTTCAGATTTAACTCTCGCGTCACTGAGAGGTTCATTCCGCCATTTTACTACAGTGCCTATGTATTAGATGTTTTATGTTTTAATTCTGAATTTCCTGTGCTCGGATGGAGGTGGACGTCGCAAGACCTCGCACCCGTCCACATATATCATCAAAAGTTGTGGAAGACCAACTACAAACACCATTTGTATCAAATCTGCAACGGTTTCATGTTGCCTATTCATTATTCCATTTTCAAAAAGCCTACCCCGAAGATTTCTGACCAAGCGGGGGTAGATTTAACTTCCGTAGGGAGTTGGTTTGGAGAAGAAAATTTCACCTATATCAGAGTTTTTTGCAGTCAAGCCAAGCCCCATGTGCTTCCCCTATACATCCCTGATAAACTACTTGCCAGGGAAATAGCCTATCAGATCAACGCCGATGGGGTTACTCAAACTTTGAAAAAAGCAAAGAAGCATGTCTAGCCCTCCTTTCCTTTGCGAATTGGTATTTACACTCTGCATGATCTCAAACATGCAGAGAAGGAAGATGAGAAAATAAATTCGCTGACCCTGGCAACTCTACCAAACAGGCGATTCGATACGAAAAAAATCGCCTACAATGCACTTGACCAGGCCAAATTGGCCAAGTTCGAGCACAAAGAAGACAGATTTGAGGATTTTTTTGCATTAGCCAAGTCGCTATATCAAGTTAAATCGCTCGCCATAAATGAATACAACGATGAGGGGCTAGTCGAATTTAACAGAATTAGAGAGCAGAGGTTGCAAACTCTGCCTCTAGACCTATTAGCGACTACTCCAACAACAACAAAATCAAGCGAGCCTGAGTAGCGACGTGATAAAGAAACCCCTATTACATCGAAGCAGCAGGAGGAAGTGCATGACCAGAGGCAGGAAGAAACTCAGGCAAAGTTGCAGAGACAGGAAGAAACCCAGGCGAAAACTCAAGAAGAGAGTGGTTCAAAAGTTAATGATGATACACAGATTGATCCGAAATTTCTCCAGGAATGGCAGCAATTCAATTCAATCATCGGTAATCTAGAATGCTCTAAAGATGATGAGGTTTCAAAAGAGGGCGACACACAGGAAGCAACATCAAAGCAGGTTTCGGGCGAAACCAACGACCCACCCAAATTAAAGGAAACGAAAAATAATTCCTAAGGACCCATCGGGCGAAATCATTTTGCAGATAGAAGAGATTCCTCCCTTGGATGTCTTCTACAGCCCTAAGCATAAAGCTGTTGCGAAACGACAGAGGAAGAGGAGAAGGGCTGATCAACCTTCTTTATTCCCTGAATTAACAGTAACGGGGAATGTTGTATGGAAGGAAGAATTTGACCCCTCCGATGACTTGACAAAGCTATCGCAATACGTTGGAGCATGTTTGGCGGCAACAATAGATAAAGCATCGGAGGTGAGCAGTCTATTAAAGACAAAAGATCAAGACATCTTTTTGCTACAGGCTCAATTATCGGAAGCACAATAGAAGGCAGAGTAGGCAGAATAGAAATTGCTAGTACAACAACAAAATAATAATCAGCTGACTAAGCAATTGCAAGAAGAAAAACAGAGGATTGACGATAGCGCAATCCAAAAGCAAAAGGAGCTATCAGCAGCATTGGCGCAATTAAAAATATCAACTGAGGGAATGTTAAAATCCAAAGATGAGCAAATCGCTCAATTATCAGCTCAAATTGAGCAAATGAAAAGGCTCCCTCAGGTAGATGAGTTTAAAGCAGAGGCGTTTCAATTAAATAAAGCATTAATAAATCAGATGAAGCTCTTGTGTCAGCAAATCGCCCAGGCAGAACCATTGTGCGACTTAGTGGCATCCATAAGTGAAAAAGTAGAGAAGGCCAGGACAGATTTGGATTAGGCCGAAGAAACATTGACAAATTTTCTGGAATGGCAAGATTCTGATCAGGGACAGGCATCTAACCTACCAAGGATTCTGGAATCGCATAAGGAAATATTATTCACAGAATAGCAATCATAGTTAATGAAGGCAGAAAGAGCGATGTTAAGATGCAAGGCAACCACTAGTAATTTGGTTGAATTAGTAAATAATACTCTTTACTTGTCTAACATGATTTCTCAATACACTCCAGGCCAATTAACAGCAACAAAGATGTTGGAGCATTCATGCTACCCAGAGCTGGAGAAAAATGGAAGGTTAATCACGCGATAATAGTTTGAATGGGTCCTATGGTTCTTCTAGTGAAGCCGCCAGCCAGAGAGCGCGCCTCAAATGCCTCACAGATGCGATCGGGTATTATTACCCGATATTCAGGATCCACCTTTGCTGCCACTCAGCTTGCGCCTCAACAGACCACCCGAAGTGGAGCCAATGCTTGCGATAAGCCAGCTCAGGTTTAAAAGCAAGCAGCCTGAGTCATGATTCACATCGCCGATTGCCAGATCGCCCCAAGAAGATAGATGGCATTAATGGATGCCAATTTAGTAGGTTTTTGTTTCATAGAATTTTTTAGCTTAGTAGTATTTATAGACCCTTTCATGCATTTAGAAAGGGTCGTAAAGTTTTGTATGTGACTTAAACCCTGAAGTTGCACTATTGTACTTCAGGGATATTCTTTTATGAAACTGGACCAATTATTCTGATTTTGATGAGGAAAGTTTTTATACAAATGTGCACTACTGTCTTTGTTTAAAAGCATTTCTGTGTTGAAGGAAGAATTTCAAATAACGATTGATATTTGGGATTGATTAGCAGCTCACATGGTACTATTATCTGCGTCTGAACTCATTCCTGTTATATGAATTGTCATTTGATCGCTCTCGCTATTATCGCTTATATATGTGTGTTTTAACAGCGTCCCTTATGCATCCCACTATTGGCTGTTTATAGCATGCTTTTCTTTCAATCGTATATGTATCAATGATATAAATGATGAATGCAGTAATTTGTGTTAATCGCTTTGTTTAATTATTTAGATGAAGTAACCTTTAAATGATTGAATATCTGTGTTTATTTTACAAAGTCATCTATATGCATGTTAATAGATAAAGATTATTAAACACTACATTTCAAATGAATAGTTGTTCCCGGGATCAATATTAGTTTTCTTATTGTTGTTAATAGAATAAGCTATCCACCTATCATTAGAACAGACAACTCATCACTCATCCATCCCTTTTATTCATTATCGGGAAATTGGTCTCCTTATATCCAGTCGGAGCCACCATCCCAAACGGAAAAGGAGCTGTACTAAGGTCTGGACCGGGTGGTTATCCCCCAATGTTGTTGTAGCGATTTTCGAGGCATCAACACAATGCCATGGAGTGGACAACACAATTGCAGTTCTATATTGATGATAGAAAAGGGTGATTACAACCATCAGTTGTATCATCCTTCCCTTACTCCTCCAACTCCTCTCTCTCCCTCCCTTCTTAACCTCTTGTAAATTCCTTAGTCGAAGACTAGTCTCGATAGTCAAATAGGAAATCCTTTCAAATGTTTTGAACCTTTCCACAATTTACCTAGCCTCACATATATAGCATGAGAGGATAAGCCTTGCCAAATCCTTCATGAGTTCCTTTGGGCAAAAGCCCAGATGTTTCCATGGTTTTGTGCTCTTTCCCATTTGTAGACTCTATTAGGAATAGTAATTCCTCCAAACAGGTCAAATCTTGATGTTTCCTTGCTTTTATGAGTTGAGATAGGAGTGAATATCGGGATATTTCTCAGTCAGCTTGCCCCTTTGACCCATGGAAACTCATTTAGGTTGACTAATGCCCTTCCCGAGGTAACAAGTAGAGTTACCCTAGGCACTAACGCACTTGATGCATTTCTAGTAAGCTTTATAAAGCAGGTTTCTAGCTCCTAGACAACGTTATCTTGACAAATGGGCCTATGACATTGGTCAGTACTTCAGTCATCCTGCTCTTCTCCTCTGAGTTGATGAGGAGGTCATTTTCCTGTGTAACAGGTTCCCCCTAAAGTGTGATATCAGAGGCATAGACAATGGCCGAAATACTTTATATATAACTGTCATTTTCTTTGGAAAAAAGAGAGAGAGGATCAGAGCTTTGGGAATACGAGAAACATGATACAACACACATCTATATAAAAGAACTAAAATCATGTCCTAAGTTGGCCATTCCCACGCTTAGTAGCTATGTCAGAGTGATTTATCAACAAAGAGATATGATGATCATGACCACCGAGAAGCACAATGCGGAACCTCTGTCATAATAAGATCATTCTGACGAGGTGTCTCCAAAAAACAATAAACCCAACTTTGCAGAGGAAACAAGGCTGAGTGATGTAAGCCTCTACCCAAGGTCTTGATTTCCACTTCACCGTAACAACATAATTAAATACATGTGAATAAAGGTTCTGAGGTCGAACATGTATGAAATTGTCAGATTATCAGTCAATAATGGAGATCATTAACAGACGTGAGGATGGTCACCAATAATGGTGATGGGCTGCAATATGCACAATACAATCTAGCAAGTGCGAATAATGTTTTTGTTGTCGAACACTCGTATAATCATTTAACTAGGAGCCAATAATGAAAACCCCTAACCAAACACAAGGTAACCTACACTGATGTCTACAAGTTCCAAGTCAGTGAAGTGTTTATTGGTCTGCTTCCTAGATAGAGTGTTGAATTCAATAGGAAGAGACCTTTTGAAAGGTAGGCAATAATGTGTCCTACATCAACCGACATGAAACGGGACAAGAATGATTGTTTTTTCAAGAATAGTTTGAGCATTGGGTCAAAATGTCAGAGGCCGTGATGGAAGAATATGCTTGATCATTTGATGGAGGAAACATAAGATAAAGGTTTCCCCTTCAACAACAGAAGGCATGACACAAAGGTTTTAACCATGCAGCACTAAACTCATGAACACCAAAGAGTGTCAGGATAAAGGGATGCAAGAACATCGGGTTATATAGGCTAAACTCATAGGATGGTAAGATTGATATTGAGAGGCCATCACAAGGAAGGTTTTGCTAAGGGAGTTCCATGCTCAACGGAGCAACTGTTGCCAAAAATCTATTTTCAAAATACCGACACAAAGAAATTGTATTGTCCACTTTTCCCATCTGATTAATATAGTGAGTCTAGATGGGTAAACTCATTGGACTTTTCATACTTTAAGAGTCTGAAAAGATTGTAAATACTGACTATATTCCTCCTCTAATTAGTTTAATGAGTTAAGACGAGTAAGCTCGGTGGTATTTTCATATTTCGAGAGTCTGAAAAGATTGTAAAGAATGGCTATAGGGTGGTCCCTTTGTCATAGTTTTTAACCAGGTGCGACAAAGGTTTAATAGTATACCCAAAAAGGTTCCTTTTTCATAAGTTAATGTATTGAGGTCGGATAAAGAGATAAACCAACACTCAATAGATGTTTGCCTCATTTTGTTATGAGTACTGTTAGTGTCGGTATCTACATCCTTCTGTCAGTGATCAAATTCTCTTGTTGCATTGCATATTAGGGGTCTCGCTTCCTCTATCAGCAGAGTAGGTTCAGGACAAGGGCAAGTGGCCATTACATGATGAGGGTCGTTCAGGAGAGCAGGAGACAGATTTCATTCTCATTCAGGATGATTACACTGATTTGTGCCCACAAAGCTCAAAGCTCAAAGAGATTATTCAGGAGCAACATGCGGAAATTAATGATTTGTCCCTAAACATAGAAAGATCTAAGTGGATAATCAAATACCCGGAGAAAATAAACAAGCAGCTAGAGGATCAGCAAACCATTATGGAGCTACAAAACAGACGAGAAAATTGGCAAGCTGCCAAAAGGAGGAAAGTGAAGCTCACCCCACTTGAACAAGAAATCAATGCTGATCGTGAGTCTTGGCTTGAGAAAACAAATATCCACTTAGAAAGGTTGCTAGACAAGGCCAACAGGGAGAAAACTATGTTGAGGCACATGGCCTACCATTACTTGGTGAGAAATAAAAGTTGCAAGTCAAGAATCAAGAACTTGAAGGCCAAGTTGAAGAAGGCATCGAGGAAGCGAAAAGAGAAATATAGACTTCATATCTTGGCTGAGTATTCCTTGGCCAAACATAACACTTATTGGAGAACACTCAGCCCAAATTTCAAAAAATTTGGGACACTTTTTGCAATTTTCAAATTTTTGGGCCAAAACACAGGTTTTTCTGCCCAATGCATCGCGCAACCTAGCGTTCTCTTTTGATGGGGGTCTCCTTTTGATGAAAACTCATCATTTTTGGATTTATCATGAAACAATATGCATGCTCACAAATGGCCAAGAAATTTTGACAGGTTTTGAGCCCCCAAAAAGGTCAAAAACACCCCAAAAATGACCTTTCTGCCCCTTTTTGGACACACAGGAAGTAGTGTTGGGAGAACTTGGTTTTGGAGGGGAAAATGGAAGCCAAATTCAAAAATTCCACCTATTCTGGGAAGTAGGCAGGTTTATCTTTCCAAAAAGTACACTTGGAGCAAATTTGGACATCGATAAGGCCTCCAAAAGTAGCTGCAAAAAGGTGCTACGCATAGGAAAATCAACGCAACGCGTTGGAGGAATTTTGCTCAGTTTGACCAAAAATACTCTGTTTTTCACCTAGTTTATTGACAGTTTGACTTTTCTCATTCTAATTGTCAAACTCATGATGTAATTTAATGTGAATTGATGGATTTTGATGTAATTATGCTAAATTTTCACTCATAGAGGTAGATTCATCTGTGAAAAGTAGTTTGCAAATAATGAATCAATTCCCTAGTTTTTAGAGGCAAGCTATTCCACTACCTACTTTTTAGTTCTCAGTTTAGAATTTGTTGGAACAGCTCCTAAACTTATGAGCTTGACCCCTAGATGCTAGGATGAGTTGTTTTCTGCCTATATCTTGTGATTTTTCAGTCATTAGTAAAGGTTGGACTTTTGAGAAAGCTTGGAGCTTCATTGTATACACATTTCAATAGTTTTGGCTAAGGAATAGACTAGGGTTTGTAGCACTTTATGGGATTCATGTGGGATCTTGCTTTGGTATTGTGTTTCCTTCTGTAATTGTAATTTTACATGTGTTTTACGTATGCCATTATCTCTCTTGCTTCATCTTAACTAAAAAAACAAGGATAAAGGTAGAATCTATTGAAATTGTAGTGGTCTACCTAGGGTTTGCTTAGTTATTTATGTTTTCAGCTGTTTGAAGAGGATCCCTGAGGTTTTGTTGCCCTATTGAACTCCTCACCTGTCTAAAATCTTTCCATTTCATTCAATTTGAAGTATCAAATCATTTGCCTAACTTTCCCCATAGAGATCTCTGCAAAATTGAGCCTCATTCCCCAGACCCAAAATCTGCCTTTTCGTTTGAGCCAACAAAACGTCATCAAATTTAATCAAACTCTTTTGCACACATACCTAGCCTAAAATCAGTCTTCACATAATTCATTTCAAGCCTCATTGATCATCTTTGCTGAGATTGATAAGGAGAGAGCCCTCTCCCGACCTAGTAGGGCTAGCTACCAGGTTAAGCGTGGTTTGATGTTATTCCTAGATCTTACCTTTCTCAACTTGAGGTAGGTTTAGGCTCTAACATAGTGGAGACCATACTGGGGACAAAACTATTTTTTTATTAGTGCTCTTCATTTTATAAACTACAGATGGAGCCTGAAGATTAGCCAAGTAGCCTTCAAAACGCTTTTGCTTTGCATTAGCGAAAGTAGATAAAAGCTACTTCAGTCAATCTTTGGTCTAGTCTTATAAACAAAACATCTGGCTTACAAATTATCCTAGTACATTTGATAATTCCAAACTTTTGGATGATAAGCTTAGAATTTGATAGGCTGAATAAGTTGATAATGTGCATTTGATTTTTTGGAAGTGATAACACATTGGCTTCCAGAAGATATACAAGAGCAAATCCTAATCCAGATCCACCCCTTGTGTACGAAAATCCCAATCTCATTTCGAGAATCCTTCACCGAGAAAGTTCTATGATTCCAGTGTTTCGATCTCATTCATGTCCAATGGTTTTTGAATATCTTGAAGATCTTGAGTTTGATGAGAATTTTGATCTGTCATTGTTTGAGACTAAATCGGAAAGTGTTGTTGCTTCTACTGTCCTAAATCCAAAGGTTGTCAAAGATATAGAAACCGAAAGTGGCAATAAATCAATCGATGATTATATCTTGAAACTCCAAACTTCCATTGTTGCTACAAACATTCCTAAATTCTTAGAGTCTGCATTTACAACTCTTGGGTCATCTGCTATTGCATCTAGTTATGAAATTCCCACCGAAGCTCCCTTCATTCCCACCATTCTCGTGCAACCTTCTATCTCTGATAAAAAATATGCAGTGGTGTCACCTCTGTCCACTCCTTCTACCCCTCAAACATCCAAAATTTCTTCACTTCCATCCACACCTCATACATCAGCTACACCCACTCCCCTAACATCCCCAAGACCAGTTGCAAATCCACCTAGAGCAATGGCTGCCCGGTTTTCACCCCTTGTGTTGCCTCAAAATTTGGAGACGTGCCCGCCGATTATCAAAACAAAAATTCCATTGTTTGATGGTACCCCTGAAGGTGTTACAGCTCAACAACATGTCTATAGGATGACAGATTTCTTTGACCTTCATGAGATTGATGCAGAAAATGTGACAATGAGATTGTTTGTACAAACTTTTGGAGGTGAAGTGAGGAAGTGGTTCAGAGCTTTGTCGGTTGCAAGTATCACTACATTGCCTAATCTTCAGAGACAATTCTTGAATTGCTGGGAAGTGAAGAAAAACCCTCCTCAGATCCTTTCTAAATATGTGAACATCAAGCAAAATATTAGTGAGTCTATTCAAGATTATTGTATTATATTCATTTCAGTTTCAATGCAATTCCCGCTAATATAAAGCCACCTATGGGGTTGGCTTTGATTAAGTTCCCAGATGGTTTCGATCTTGATATGGCCTATCAATTAAGAGAAAGGGATCTGGCCACTTTGGAAGATATGCAGAAAATTGCAGTCAGCGTTGAAGCTAATCTACTTACCAAGAGAGCTAGAACAAAGGCTGAAAAGAAGGTAACAATCAAGGAAGAGGTTTCCACTTCAGATCAAGTTCTCCATAAGAGGGAGAAGATGTTTGATAGATTGACAATTGACAAGCTTGAAACACAAGTCAGAAATCCCAACTTCCATGGTCAACAACAACCACAATTTAGAATCAACAAAAGAGGGCAGCGAGCACAAGACCAAGCAACATAATAGCAGGTAAAGACACCCTTACAGCAGAATTTTGTACATGGTCCGGAATCAAATGATGAGGAGAATGTAATTGGAGAAGAAAAACATTTCTTTACTCTTGATGATTTGCCAATTTTTATCACTGAAGACGAGGAGTATTCCGAGAACTCAACTGTACAAAGGGATGAAAATTTTATCTTGGCAAATGAAACAGTTCTTGAAGAAGAGTCTTATGAATATCAAAGAGGGTACATGAATGCTTTGTCAGCCCAGTAGTGACAATATTCACTCAAAAGTAGAGATGTGCCCATAAATCCAATTCAGAAAAGGGAGGAGACAACAATGCCAAAGAATGATCCTCCCATTGTGTAGAAAAAGGGAAAAGAGACAGTTGATCCTACCACTAGCAAAACACCATCAGCAAATGAAAGATCCAATCAGCCAAGTGCATCAAAGGAGAAAACTGAAAAGAAGGACATTTCAGCTAAAGAGGTAGAGAAAACTTCAGTTTTTAACTTAGAAAATGAAATTGCTAAGTTAAAAGTATCTATTCCTTTGACTGAGTTGATGAAGAACAGTAGCTATAAAGGCCAGGTGTCTAAGATTTTGAATTTAGACCCATTATCTGATATGGTAAACTTGGAGGATGATCAGCCTGAATTGATCTTTGGTCCAACATTGGAAGGTCAGTCTCAAGATAGTGATGTAGCTCCGTTTTACATCAGCCTTAGGGTGCATGATTATGTGTTACACAATGCTATGTTTGATTCGGAGCCTCTCATAATCTCATGCCTAAAGCAATCATGGAAAAATTGGGATTGGATATCACCAAAAAGTATCATGACCTTTACTCTTTCGATTCTGGTAGATTAAGATGCATTGGTCTTATCAAAGATTTGGTAGTCAGTTTGGAGCAGATTCCGGCTAAAAATGCTTTGATGGATGTGGTTGTGGCAGGTATACCTCCTAGATTTGGCATGTTTCTTTCCAGATATTGGGGAGCAAAAATTAAAGGGACATTGCAGCTTGATTTCTACTATGCTACTATTCCCCTATTCAGACAAATGATGAAATTATACCGGGAGCAAAAGATGAAGTACATGATCACTAGCAAGGAGAAACTGGTAAATCATTCAATCAACTATGTACATACTGATTTAGAACCATTTGTTTTATATTCAGATAGCTTTAATGATGTAAATAGCCAAATTGTTGAAGTAGACATTCCAGAGATCATTGAAAATTTCAGAGAGGTCTTAAAGCAAGAAAAACAAAGACTTGATAGTACCGCTGAGCAATCAGCCTTCCGACAGCAGCAACATATTGATGGATAGCAAAGAAAAGTGACCGAGCAAATAGAATTTCAACATTTGAAGGAGGACAAAGCCAGTCTGTGGAGCATGGATTTTGATGGCGCAGTAGGAAGGGAAGGTGCTAGAATTGGAATTTGGATACGCAGCCTTGTTTTTGCCCCAAACAAAGTGCCAAGTAATGTAACGGTCTGTTCTTATAAATTGGCTTTTGACTGTTCAAATAATGAGGCTGAATATGAGGCTTTAATTGTTGGTTTGAAAATTATTAGAAAGTTAAATGCTAAAAGAATATCAGTGTATGGCGACTCCGAGTTAGTTATCAAGCAAGTGAAAGGGGAATACCAAGCTAAGAATCCTCGAATGCGGGGCTACCACAATGTGGTATTAGATATCTTGAGATTATTTTTAGATTACACTTTCACATGTGTCCCTCGTGTTCAGAATGTCATTGCAGATTCACTTGCAACAGCCACAAGTAATTTGAAAATTCCAATGAATTCAAGCAATAAGTTTGAAATTCATGTGAAACATCGCCTGACTATCCCTGACAATCAAAGGTATTGGCAAGTGTTTCAAGACGATGAAGAGATCGATGAATTTCTGCAGAATGAAGGTAAATTCAAAGACACTTCTATTGATGTGGAGTATGATGATGGTGAGGTGGATATAGAAGTCAATCAGATGGAAGTCTTGCAGTTGAAAGACAATGTCATTCCTAAAGGTCTAATACCTTTAGAGGAGTTGTTCAATTAAGATGATGTAGCCCAAAAACTGAGCTTGCTGCCAATAGAGAAAGGAGTTGAGAATGTAAACATTGGATCAGCAGAAAATCCTAGAATGGTGAAGTTAACAAAAGCGTTGCCTCCACAGGTAAAAGAAAAGTATATCAGTTTACTATCTTCTTTTACTGATGTATTTGCATGGTGTTAGTGTCGGTCTTGAGCCCTCCATCGGTGATCAAAAGCTCTTTGCATTATTCATAGGTAGGTGTCTCATCACTGTCAGTTTTGCATCCCGTTAGGCATGCCATAAAACTGATGGAGGAGCTGGTCCTTGTTCCCTTCTTGGCTTTGCTGGATCAGGTCATATCAGTTAATGAGCGTGTGTCACATTTGTTTTGTTTTGTCTTGAAATCCAAACTCTTAGGTCTAGGGTTTTGGTCAAAAATCACTGCAAGGTCATGAGTCAAAGGTCTAATAGTCCCCAGCAAGCCGGAAGGAGGTATGTTAATATGTTCCATTGATATTTTTCATCAGGTACAACTCATTTATACCTTGGATTTAAAAACCCTGTTTTTAAACCCAAGGTCATGTGAAATTTGCAAAAAATAAGGAAAATTTTCAAAATTCTTCAAAATGCCGGCAATAACCCTGGTCTCCTCGCCAGCGTCCATCAGATGGTCAACCTGCAAAAAAAACGGAGTTAAAGCACTCAAAAGATCAAATTCAGGACAAAGTGAACTCAAAACAGTGTTAAAAGTGAATGTGAAAACAAAAACATTAGAAAGTGGGTTTGGTAAGTTAATTTTTCAAATTGGGCCTATAAAGAGTAAATTTCCCTCTAAACAGCCTCATTATGCATTTGAGAGCTTGCAAAAATGAGTGAGAGGTCAAAAGAGGCGATTTGCAGAAAGTTGGAGTCATTCTCAGGGGCGCGACCACTCAGGCTCAGTGCGCGACTAGTTGGGTGGGGCGCGACCACTCAGCGACCCCTCTGCAGTGCATTTTTCTAAGGGGCGCGACCACTCAGGCGGGGCGCGACCACTCAGAGCAGGGGCGCGACCACTCAAGCTGTCTTCTACAGAACCACTCCAAATCGACTAAAT
>APFE031359807.1:0-43451 GCA_000404065.3 Pinus taeda | reverse complement strand
CACTTTCACTTGTCCATGGGGTACCTTTGCCTACCGTGTCCTTCCCTTTGGGCTATGTAATGCCCCTGCCACTTTCCACAGGACTGTATTAAGCATCTTTTCCGAGTTGGTCCATGATTCAGTAGAAATCTATATGGATGACTTTACTCCTTACGAGTCTAGCTTCCAGGAAGCCTTGTCCAACCTGGGAAAAGTTTTGAGAAAGTGCATTGAGATGAACCTGTCCCTCAGTCTTGAGAAATGTGAGTTCCTGATGATTGAAGGGACCGTGTTAGGCCATACCATTTCTCGCCAAGGGTTACAGGTGGATCTCAACAAAGTTGTTATCATCAAAAGGGTCCCCCCTCCTCAGAAGGTGAGAGATGTCCAGAGTTTCCTAGGCTTAGCTGGGTATTACCGCAGATTCATTAAAGACTTTAGTAAGTTAGCCTCGCCCTTGTTTGGCCTCTTAGCAAAAGATGTTGAGTTTAAATGGTCGGATGACTACCAGAAGGCCCTGAATGAGTTGAAGGATAAGTTGGTGTCTGCTCCAATTCTGAGAGGCCCAAACTGGGCCCTACCTTTCCACATCCACATTGATGCCTTGAACAAAGCCATATGGGCGGCCTTAGGACAAATTGAAGAAAAACTCCCATATGCTATATACTTTGTCAGTAAAAACTTATCTAAGGCATAAATGAATTATACGGTAACTGAGAAAGAGTTCCTGGCTGTGGTCCATGCCCTGAACAAGTTCTGACACTATATCACTGGCTATCAAACATTTTTACATACTGACCATGCTGCAATCCGATATTTAATGAATAAGCCTAATGTGAATGCTCGTATTATTAGATGGTTACTTTTGTTGCAGCAGTTTGATTTGACCATCGTTGACAAACCAAGTAAAGAAAATGTTGTTGCTGACTTTTTGTCTAGAGTGAATTTGACTGCAGGAGAAGAAGAAACAGTGGATGACCAGATGCCAGATGAGCATCTGTTTGCTATCTCAGTACTCTCCCCATGGTTTTCTGACATAGCCAACTATCTGGTCTCCGCACAATTCCCTCCGCACTTATCCTCAAAGGAGAAGAGCAGAATCGTGAGGAAAAGTGCCTCATTTACTTGGATCGGGGGCAACTTGTTGAAACTTGGCCCTTATCAGATCTTGAGGCATTGTGTAAGGGAGGAGGAAGTCTTTGACATCCTCCTAACTTGTCATGATGGGCCTTGTGGAGGAAATTTTGCAGCCAAGAGGACTGCCTTCAAGATTCTAGAGGCAGGCTACTATTGGCCCACTCTTCATGAAGATGTCAGAAGATATATCAGCCAATTTGACCGATGCCAAAGGATGGGAAAACCAACCCCAAGGGATGAAATGCCTCTCCAACCTCAGGTGACTCTTGAGCCATTTGAGAAGTGAGGTATGGATTTTGTGGGCCCTATCAACCCTCCTTCAAGGAAAAGGTCTTACATCATTGTGTGCACAGATTATCTGACAAAGTGGGCAGAGACAGAAGCAATCAAAGCAGCAACAAAAGAAAAGGTGGCCGAGTTTTTAAGAGAAAACATTTTCTACAAATTTGGCTATCCAAGAGAGATAGTCACCGATCAAGGAAGCCATTTCACCTCCAATTTGATTGAAGACCTTCTTGCTCATCACAAAATCAAGCATAGGACTTCCACCCCATATCATCCTCAAGCGAATGGGCAAGTGGAATTCACCAACAGAGCATTGGAGGGGATCTTGACTAAGGTGGTGAGCAGTAGCAGAAGTGATTGGGCAGATCGCCTGCTTGAGGCCACTTGGGCCTACAACACCACTTGGAAGACCACAACCAGTTGTACACCTTATGAGCTGGTCTATGGAAAGAGAGCTTTGCTGTCAATTGAGTTTGAATACAACACATTGAGGATGGCAGCTCAGCTGGACCTAGATCTCAGCCATGCTCAACAAGAAAGGTTAATACAGTTGAATGGGTTGGACAAACTTCTAATGCAGGCCCTCCTCCACTCAGAAGTGACTCAACTTCAGAGGAAGGTGTGGCATGACCGGCACCTCAATGACAAACAATTCCAGTCGGGAGATTTGGCGCTGCTATATGATTCCAGACATAAGGATTTCAAAGGAAAGTTGAGAACGAGGTGGCTAGGACCATATGCAGTGGAAACGTGTAATGACAATGGTTCCGTCCTCATCTGGACTATCGTCAATGGGCATCGACTAAAGATCTACAGGAAACCTCTTTCGAGGCAAGAGTTCGTCAAAACCATGGAAAAATCAGTGCTGGTCATAGAGAAGGGTTCTGCCTCTGTTTTGGGCACGCCTTAAGCATTTCATATTAAAAAAAAAAAAAATGCAATAAAAAATATCCTTGCGTGAAAACCTTTCTGAGGCGCCCAAGGTAGGTGGTAGGAGTGAAAACCTCATTGAGGCGCTCCTGCTGTCTCTTTCAGAAAAAAGAATGGGAATAAAAATATCCTTGGGTGAAAACCTTTTTAAGGCGCCCAAGGCAGGCGGTAGGGGTGAAAATCTCATTGAGGCGCCCCTGTTGTCTCTTAACAAAAAAAAAAAAAAAAAAAAAAAAAAAAAAAAAAAAAAAAAAAAAAAAAAAAAAAAAAAAAAAAAAGGAAAAAGAAAAAAGAAAAAGAAAACAGAAACAAGAAGAAAAATAAGTTGATCTCTGAAAGTGTTGCAGGTTGTAGGTATATAGCGCACAAAAGGAGGACTTTCAACTCAAAGACAAGGGTCCCTATCAAGCTACTAGACAGCCTCTCATGCACACCCACCATGAACACTCATTTTTGCAAAGTTTGGGCACAATCGGATCATGGTTCGGCCTTCTACAGGAAGCTACAAGACTTTCTATAAGAAGTTCTGTATTTCTACAAGAAACTTCCTGTAGAACTTTTGGACAGGCCAGAATCGACTGCAGGGAAGGATTTGGAGCTTTAAGTCGGCTGAGGAGGCATGCAACCACCCTTTTCTACCATCCTCCACTTTCTCCACCACTTTTCACCACTGCCACTCCAATCTGAGCAAGCATACCTGCACATGCAACCAGAACTCTGTTTTTCAAATAAGGAAAATTGTGTTTTTTCAATCTGAGAAATAAGGTCTTCTAAGGCTCGAGCACTTACCTTTTTAGGCGACCTCAAGACCTTTCACCTGTGAAATGTGACTCAAATTATGTCAGCATGCACCCCAAGAGGCGAAACGGCTACAGGATGTCCCACAGGAATCCTGTAGCAGCTGATCCAGCTGGAGTACCTGCCATGAAGACACCAGCAGCTTGCAGAACCGGTGCATGCCATGTTCGCCACCAGAGGAACGGGTCTCCAAGACTCACAGCCAGCAGCAGCCAATGCAGGGAAGCTCCAGTGCCTGACCACGAAGCAGCAGCACATAGATCCGGCATCCTTCGTCTTGAAACCTGGAAAAAGCCACGTCCATGACCGCACAGGTAAGTAATTAACCTTATTTCGTCCAATTGCATAAACTATACTCTCAATGTGCACAACTTTGAAAATGGGCAGATTGAACAAGGTTGGTTTCCACTCAACTAGCCATCACAGCTAGTCAAGCGGCCTCGTAGGATCCGAACTGGATCGATTATGCTGAAAGGGTGGATAATTGGCACGTGGGAAGTGTCCAGTCGGCAAGAAGCGGAGGTATGACAAGATTGGCGGCGGTAAATCCAGCGGAGAGAATTCAGTGGTCAGGGGCATGCTGGGATATGATTGCGGTGACATCGGCCAATGGACCATCAGGGACAGCTCAACCCCGCGCCATGAATTCCGCAGCAGTTCGAAATCGGCCGGTTGATACTTATGATGCACTGTGGTCATTTATGAAACAACCGTTTTCCAACCGAATGTGCATCCTCTTCCTCTACAAGTGGTTAACCCGAAGTTTTCGACCTGTTCAAACGTCCTGCTGCCGCTCAGACTGGTCCTGCATTGCCGTAAACTCCTCCGGAAGCCGAGAACAAAATTCTACAGGAAGCTACGCTACAGGAAACGCGACATCCGAAGTAGTGCAGACTGTTCACGTCGAGGGTGGCGAATTTCGGTGAGGTAGGCAGAATTTAACCTCCCCATGCAAAGAAAATTTTTCAAAGGTGGTACAATTGACATAGTAAAGGGCTAGAGAAATTTAAAGTGCAATTCTATCTAGTTTTATATATATGTCACTGCCGAAATCATCGTAATAATCTGCATGAGCAACTTTCTTCACACATGAATGAAAATTCCTTCCTGTAGAGAGTGATACCCTGCCAAAACACTGTCAAAATTGTAAATTTTATGCCGCTGAGTGTATAACGGAGACGTAGCTCTGCGCTCCGAGTGAAAATTCTCGAGATCCTCCTTTTGTACATCTGAGCAGGCGAATTCAGCAGGGTAATTGACCAAAGGTGTCTTTTTTTTACGCTCTGAGGAAAGAATCCACCCAGAATTCCCAGTCTGCGAGAGCAAACACAGAGTTTTACCATGCCGGGTGGGTTCATTCAAAAAGAACCTTCAGACTCAAAGAAGTTACGGGAAACCCCTGAGGTGGTAGACCTGTTTTCCTGTGCACAATGGATGTCATTTTGTGACAAGCTCTAGGGGCATGACGATTAAATTACAGAAGAATTCCTTCGGTCCTTGAAGCCGAAGTCAAAAACATTGGCCATAGTCAATTTCATAGGACTGACCCTCGGACTCACCCCACACCTCATCAGCAGGGTGACTGATCTCCCAATGGGGATGCCTTGGGATAAGGAGGAAAGGAATCTGGGCAAGAAGGCTAAGGAAGAATTCTTCTTGCCATAAGAACAATTCTTAGAAGATAAAAACGGAGTTCGGAGGACTAGCCTACAGTCGTTCTTGAGTGAAATCAGCCTCCAAATTATGAAGTATATCACGTGCGAGGGGTGATTTAGCATTATATATGGATATCATTTTCGGCTGCTCACAGAACTCAGACACCACATGGACCTCCCCTCAGAACAAAAATTGAGAATTCCATATTTCCTCTTGCAGTCCATGATTGAATGTGCCACCAAACTTAGAGAAGGGACACCAGATCAGCTAGCTCATCATGGGCTTGTTAAGCTCCTCATGGAAAATGCACTCCACACTTTCACTGTCCCTCTCTCCTGGGAAATTTTCTGGAATATGTCAAAGGATGATAACATCTGAGTCTTAGCCGAGGAGCTCACTTCTTCTAGTAGTGAAGACAAGGAGCCTACTTAGGCCGTGAAGAAACAAAAAAGACAAGACACCCCTGGAAAACCACTAAAGAAGGAGAAAAAAGAAACACAAATAGCAAAGCAAGCTGCCAAAACAGGGGATGATGGGATTGCCCCTACGCCCAGGGAAAAATGACTACAGAGTAGGGTAGAACGGACTGAGAAAGTCCAGGATAGTAAGGGCATCCCTAAGGCTACCTCAGCCAAGATGAAAGAAAAATTCCCCTCGGCCAAGCAGGCTAAAACCGTGCCCTTGATTCCTACAGGAAAGCAGTAGAGTACTCCTACAGGAAAGCAGCAGAGTACTCCTACGGGAAAGCAACAGAGCACTCCTACAGGAAAGCAACGAAGTGCTCCTACAGGGAAGCAACTGAGTGCTCCCACAGGGAAGCAGCAGAGTGCTCCTGCGGGGAAGCAGTAGAGAATTCCTGGAGGAAAGAAGAAGAGTCTTTCTACAGGAAAATTGAAAACGGCTTCTACAGGAAGCCAGAAAGCAATCGCTACAGGACTTTCTACAGGAAGTCCAAAAGGAGGACAACAGAAGGAAAAGTCGGCTGAAATCCTAGCTAGGGAGGCAGTAGCTGTGCTGGCCGCCCTAAGTACCTCTCCCAAGCCAAAAGAAAAAAGAAAGAGGGAGACTCCTCTGTATTTCAAAGCGAGAAGGAGTGTGAGAATTAAGACTGGCAGAACCCAGCCTCCAACCAAAGAACCAATCGCTATCGTGATACCCCTACCACACCAAGAGATAAATCCCCCTCCAAAGCATCCATTATTTATGAGTGGGGGAGCCCCAAAACATCTTCATGGAGGGACAGAATGGAAAAATTAAGCTCAGAAGCCTCTCTACAGGATGCTGAGGCTATTCTACAGGAAACTTGTGCTAGGCTGAAAGAAATAGAGCAGATGGAGGAGAAGGCAACCGAGTCACCACAAGAAGAGGAGGGAGCAACCAAGTCACCACTAAAGGAGGAGAAAACCGATGTTATCATGGAATCAAGTCCCCAACCCAACTTGGGCTCTTATTATATCTTTTTAGAGGCAGGCAGAATTATTCCCCAAAAGTTTACAGTGCCACTGTTTTTAGCACTAGAGGAAGAACGGGTACGAACCCACACGTGGATGAGGATAGCTAAATCTAAGGGAGTAGTAGATATTGGGCCTCTAGAGGAAAGGCTCAAGGAAGCACAAAGGGAGTTGGCAAGAGTGAGGCATATGGAAAGCTCCCAGCAAGCCAAGTTGAGAGAAGAGAATGAGCTGCTCAGACAGCAGCTCTAGCTGTAGGGACAGAGGAAAGAAAAGGACATGGCAGCCAAGGATCCCTCAGCAGAGCCTCAAGGAAAAGAAAAGATGCAAGTTGATCTTGAGGAGTTCAACCAGCAGTTACAGGAAAGGGGACTGCAGGCAGATATGGAGATACAATCCCTAAAGGAGTAGGTGCAAGAAAAGGAGGCACAACTGGCCTGCATGGCTAGTTGCACAATAGAAGCACTGCAATGTAGGTAGCCGGCCAAATCTTATGGCTTATACCTAAGGGACAAGTGGTTGCAGTTCCAAATCAATACATTGGCACAGAGGGGTATCTCTCACATCCAAAACCCCCAGTAGTTCACAGATTTATGTAACACCAGTTCATCGGAAGATAAGGCCAAGCTTTCAGAGTTTTACCTCCATAATTTGGCCCTTCCAAACATCACTTCGTGGGACCCCAACACAGTAGTAGGGGACATGCAGCTGATGGCAATGAACTCGTGGTTAAACCACGAAGAGAAGAGAGCAGCTGAGGTCAGGAGTGTCATGGACCGATAGTTACATGAACCACTGTTGATTAGAGCAGAGCCAGGGGACCCCACAGCACTGATATCCGCTCACCAGCACCTAGCAACCAACTCTCAGGGTTTATTAGAGTACATGGATCGTCAGGCCCAGGCTATAGCACATTTCGAGGATATGGAGAGGTTACTAGGGGACAATTGTGTTCATGCTTGCACCCGTAGGTGGAACACATTGTCCCACAGCCTCAAAATTCGAGAATATCACACTCCAACTTGGATGAGGGAGGATTTGGCACAGGTACCACTCTACAGGAAGTCTATGCAGAACCTCCAAGCCAATTGGATAGGCCTCAAGCTAAGTCCACCCTTGCTTTTGGGGTTGTTAGAGGGAGGATCAGAAGAGAAGGAGCATAAGCAATGGGAAGAAGTGGAGAGGAAGGACATATTTCATGACAGTGTGGAGGACACTACTTCAGAAGCCTGGGATGTGAGAGTGGCCATCAAAGCAATGAAAGATGAGGAGCTGGACTAGTTGCTCAGAGGATGAGCAACCCTTTTAGTAGGGGGGTGATGATGAGCCCCAAAATTGGTAACAATTTGGGCTCATTTGGCCTAATTTTCCTTGTTCACTCCTTGTTCAAATCCATCATTTTCTATAGTTTATGCATTATTTTTAGTATGTTTGTGTCTTTGGTACGAATACGGAAAGTCACTTGTCCTAGGTGGTTAACACGTGTCTATTTCAGGTTTTTTGACATATATTGGAGCAAAGTCAAAGCAATCATGAGCTATAAGGCAGCCAAGCCTGAGGTGAGGACTTGAAGGGGGGGTGCCATGGCATTCAATACCCTTCCTCGGATCCCCACTCCAACTCCGAGCTCCAAAGACACCAAAACCGAATCTAGAAGGCACCAGTAGCATTTAGAAAAGGGTTTGTTATAACTCATAGTTTTGCAGTCGGTTCCACCAAATAGGAGGCCAGCTAGGTCCCTCGTGATCTATAAATGTGAGGCCTCAGCCTTTGTAAAAAGACTTTTGAAACTATTGTGTACTTTGCACCTCAGTGCTGCAGCTCTATTTTGTTCCTTTGTAGCCATTTTTGGCATGACTGTTATGATTATTTTTGGATAATGAGAAGCAATTTGGTTTCCTATCAAATCTGAGTTTTTCATAGGAGCCAAAGCTCTCAGGGTTGGGCCCAACCTGAGAGCCTAGGACCTCCTTTCTATATTTCTACTTTTCCTTTACATATCACTGTTTTCCTTTATGCATTTGAACATATTTCTGTTAAGTAGATTTCGTTATGTTGCTGGAATAGATCACTGTTTATGAATGACTTTGGTTTAGGTGTTTTGGTAGGATAATAATAGCAAAACCTCCAAGAAAAGAGACAACCAAACTCCTGGTTTCGCCTCATCCTTATTGGATTTGGGGCTGGAATTGAGGAAACAGTGCTGCCTCACAAAAACACTAGTTTGCTTGTTTATGCAATCTTTAGTGTGCTTGTTTTATTAGCAGAGATTATCATGGGTTTAGACATCTGAAATGTTTCTTTACATAGATGGTGTACAATTTTTTCTTCCCAAATAAAGTTGTTGCTCATTTATGTTGATTGATGGATAGACTAGACTAGTTTAGGATTTGATCATTTGTAGGTCTTTGTTGATTTGATCAAGGTACACCGTGCAGGGCATCTTCTTCATTCATTCATCCACCCAAAGCATCATTTGAGCCACCGTCCTGTCTCTTAGCTAAGTTTCTCGTTCCCTATCTATCCTTTTTGTCCACGAACCCTTACCTCCTTACCCATCGTTGCCTTAGCCTTCTTTAAGCCAAGTTAGCCTTCTACATCTCTTCACCAATCCACCCACCAGTCTTTAGGCCATTTTTATACCCCTATCCTACTTCCAGATCCATCCATGCACCTTCCCTCACTCATCCATCCCCTAAAAACCAATTCCCAAACATCCTGTAGAAATTCTGGAACATCTTGTAGAAATTCTGAAACATCCTGTAGAACCCCTGCAGGCTTCCTGTAGAAGCTCACAAGTGAGGTTTCCTGATAGCCAAACCTTGTGGAACTCTCAGGAAGAGTGTTAGGGACTCCTTAGACCCTCTCTAAACCTCTCCAACAATTTCCAAGCATTCGTCTTCCTTGATCCACCCCTGCACAGTAAAGCACAGTTCAAGCATATGCATGTGAAAATCGACACTTAATCAAAAAATACAAAAAGATGCTTTCCTAGGACAAAGGTAGTCGAGACATATGTATTTTATCTTCACGGAAGTAATGACATCTCTTTTCAGTAGTTTTCATTCTCATTTTTGCATCAGTAGAACTAGCTGGTAGAATTAGGGTTTGCTAGGGTTTGCATTTCTTTTTAGCTTTCAGTTTCTTTTCGCAAGTAGATTAGCTTCCTTTGAGTTAGCTTTCATCCATCACTTAAAGCTTCTTCTGAGAACTCATAGAAATTGGCTAAAGCCCCTAGCAGACTTGTGCCAGCTGAACAAGTGACAACTGTGGCAAGAGATAGTACTTGTGCATACAGCACCGTCACTTCCAAGTTTGTTACGAACAACCGGGTTGATAAAAGTAAAGAAGGGAGTCCCAGGAGTTGCAGAATTATTGCTATAATACTGGAGCCCACCACATGTCTTGACTGAGATATCAATGAGTATTGTCTTTGAAATATTTCCCATGTTCCCTTCCAAATCCAAAATTTGGATGGTTTTATAACTTGAGGGAATGATCTCAGGTGGTTCAAAGGATAGGATTTGTATAGGTATCATGTCCAAATCAGATATCAAAACACAATGGTGAGAATCCTCCCAAGGTCGCTTCTCTAAACACATGATATCTCGAATAGCTTCATCCAAAGGTAGGAATTGATTGAGGAGATTGTTAGAGAGAGTAGTTATAAGAGAGGAGGCGGTACCGTTGGTTGTGACCAAAGTGAATGAAGACTCGAATGTAAATTGAATGGCTTGGTAGGCTAATTTAGCTGGTGAGAATGACATTTTTTCTCTGTAAGAGTTAATATCTGAAGGGGCTAGGAGGATCCAAGGATCGGTTGGTTCGTGAGGAATAGATGAGACCATAGAGACTATCTGTGGAACTGCAAGCAGTGGGAGAGGAAAACAAACCATCATGGAAGAGGCCTTCAATAGACTGGTACTGATACTAATGTAAGAGTCAGGTAGACCACCCACTAAGGGTACAGAGCCACTAGGTAACGAGGAGTAATATGGGGTGAAAAAGGACAGCTGGTCCACTATGACTATCGTTCCATCCAATGGAAATAGGATGATGCGAAATAGAGTAGACACAATGGTGGTCATGGCGTAAGTCCAACTGCGACCCAACAGTAGATTATAGTCAAATTTTCGATCCACGACTTCGATGTCCATCGTTACCGTTTTCCCACTCAAAGTGATGGGGTAGCTGGAAAGGTAACCTTTTGGGATGAAACCGTGGTCGTCAAAAACTTTAAGGGAATTCAATGGTGGGGATAGGGTTGGAGAACCCAAAGCGAGCCAACATGAAGCTAACATGATGCAGGTTGAGGCATCTTCATCCATGACAGTTCTGTGTATGCCTTGCTCTATTGAAAATATATGCACCTGAAATGCAAGCTGGTGTAAAGGGGAGGTTTACATTTGTCCAAGTCAAAAATTGCAAGCATGGAATCTTGAGGGTCGACCCCACCAATTGCTGAAAGAAGAGATTTCCTTTGTGTTGGACAGATTTACAATACTTCGAGTACCGACATAGCTGATGGTTCTTGCGCCAAATATTCTATAATATTGTAGCTGTGGGAAGCGCGTGCAAATGTATTCTGAGTTGTGCAACAGAGTGCCCCTTTTGGGGGGCGAATCACAAGATCAACAACTGGCCTCTTGATATGAATATCATTAGGTAGTGGTGGGTTTTGACTTGAAGAGGCTTCCTCAGCATTAGCGAATAGAGCTCCATAAGTTTTGGCTCTTGTTTTAAGATCTACCATTTCAAAGTTGTAAATGGTAGATGGTCTTTCACCAACTAAAGGATGATGTGAACCGTCACTGCCCCTTTGTGGGGGTTGGGGTTGGTTTGCAATAAGGTGTTGCTACTGCTGAGCAGGGAAATGGTTGTGTAGGACCGCAGGGGTCTGGCCAGTGTTCTTTTGAGCAAGGAAATCTCTGCATTCGCAGGGACACGAAAAACAATGTGTCATATGGTCTTCCGCATAGATTTTTCAAGGTAATTTGGCGAGTTTGTCCTTTCCATTTTCAGGAGGTGCAACAACTTTCTGCTTTGGGTTGTACTGCTTGGTTGAATGCTCTTCAGAAGGGGTAGCCTTTTTCTTGTTCTTCTTGTTCTTACCGGTAGTTTTTTGTGTAGACTGCATAGAATGTATTGTAGCGGTAGAAAGAGTAGTTGATTGGGTAGCAGGGTCAACTAAGAACTTTGCAATGTCACCGCTAAGTTGTTTTATAATAGCCTCATAGGTAGCACCGATAATACCATCGGCATGCGCACTTGGTTGATGAGTAGTGGAAGCATTTGATTTTCTAGGGGCATTGGGAATGACGTCGTATAATGTGCTAGACTGTGAATAAATTAAATCTAAGTGTTGGGCATGACGAATGGATTGGTCTTATGTAACAGCACCACCTAAGGTGAAATATTTAGCTATTTCAGGGAGGAGATATTTGCAGAACCAATACACTAATAGATAGTTTAAGAGGGAAGATTTGACTAGCCTCTGCCTACATCTCCATTCATGGATGTGATCAGAGATGTGGGTGGCGGTGTCCTGACATAAAGAAGTAAGGTGTTTTGTCCCAGTTTCGTAGCGGATGGGTAGTTGAAAGTGCTTTAAGAATTCCATCGCTAAACCACCAAAGGTATTGACTGATGCACATGGTAACTCAATGTACCACTTGGTTGCATTGCCAGTAAGGGTGTAGGGAAAGAGTTGTAGCTGGATACTATCATCCACCATGGAGTTAGAAACGCACCATAAATGATAGGTGATGTGTGTACCCAGATCCTCCCCTTGTTTCCCTTCGAACATTGGGATGTTTGTGGGAATTTTGTGTGGGATTGGAGGCCAAAGTAAGTTGTTATAGATGGGGTCGTTGGTGAGTTTGGACAAGTCGGGGATATCAAGCATTGCCAAAAAAGGCAAGGTGTTTGATGCCCCCGAATCGGACCAAGGCGACGACAACTGACTTGAGGATCCTTGCGGTCCTCCCATCGTGTTGTTCCCAATATTATACACATGATGCGTGGAATAGTAATTTCCTTGGGGTATAGTCATGTATTGTGGTTGTCCATAGGGATTGTTAGACTGGGGGACGTAAGTTCCCGGAGGATAAGGAATGCCCCCTTGACTCATTTGAGGTTGAGAGTGGGGTGCCCATATGGATTGAGCGGGACCTTGTTCAAGGATCCCACTCGCCACGTAATTAACTATAGGTCCTTGACTGACATAAGGAGGATTCATGTCAATCAATGAATGTCCTTGTTGTCCTATAAACAGAGGGGGAACTACAATGTTCCCTGTCGATATGTGCAGATTGGGAATAGTGCCCCTAGGCATATGAACCTGGGGGTTGGAACTAAACAATGGATTCCAACCAAAGGGGTTGTTGAAGGGACCCATGCTAACCATGCTATATGAAATGTTATATGGAATGCTATATGTAGCACTTGTCGAAGGTCTGGGAACTGACACAAAACCGACAGAAACCGGTATGTATTGGGTTCCACTTGCGTTGGGTGTCATGATAGGGTTTGAACCTGGGACAAGTGGGATAGTCGGGTTTGTCATCAGAGGTGTGGTATTGACTATCGACTGGGGAGGTGGTGGTGGCCCAAAAGTTTCCACTAAATCCCATGACCCATTAGTTGTCGATGAGATGGTAGGTGTAGGTGCAACAAAAAACATAGGAGGTACAAATGCAACTGGAATTAAGAGTGGTCCCAACGGATTCGTGATTAGAGGATTGTATGGAGGAATGAAACCTTAAATAAAGAAATATTCTGGTAAGCTTGAATCATGGGATGTCCAAACTAATTTAGTGTTAGATCTTGGAGACTGATTGCGCGAAGATGCGTAATCTAGTTCACTGGGGCTCGGCGGATCCTCCACAATGAGTGGGGGAAGACCTAACAACCATCTATATTAACGATGAGGGACAGATGTAGCCACAGTGAGCGATAAATTTTATCAATAGATGGCACCTAAAAAATAAAAATACACTAAATAGATCAATCAACAAGCAGAGGATATGACCCTGTCTGATAACCACCGTTTGCTGGAGATGAAGCCAAGTATCAAAATGGATAAATGAGAGATTTGGCCAAATATATAGTTACGATTACTCTTGATCTTTGCCTAAACCTCAGATTAAGGGGTCGAGTGCTCTCGTGAAGACAAACACCCTCCAAAAAACCAAAGACATAGTAGGTTCATTTGTGTTAGGTACCAGGGCAACCTGCCCCAATTACCTTGTGTCATCCCTAAAAGTATGGCCACTATGGTTACCTCAAATCGCAGACACTACCAGGGGGGACATAGTCGTAGACAATAGGCTGTGTGGATAGGATACCTGAGTCCATGACTCAGCTCCTGTTGGGTCTTGAAAATGTCATTCATTTCGATTACACTTTCATTATTATGTCCATTGTATCACCTCCATTTCACGATTATGTCACTACATTCTTCCCACTTTCATTATCATTGGGGCACATTTATGTTTTTCCAAAATTTATTAATTCTTAGCATTTTTAAGTGAATTTGTGGTCAAAAATTAGAAAATAATGTGCATATGCTTATACTTAACAAGTGGGTTGAGATTGTTGACATGTGTAGGTCAAAATGAGGCTTTTAAAAGACCTTTATGTGGCATCCTAAGGCCAAATTCGATTTTGAGTGGAAAGAATCATGGGATCATGAGGATATGTGTCATATCTCCTAATTGTATTGAAACTCTAAGAAGACATGTCTCATTAGTTCCTATATTGATTAGGACTCTAGAGGTAGAGGGAGAGATTCATGAACTTTCATTAATGAGATGGCTTCTCATCTTTTTGTATAAATAGGAGATCTCTCTCCTTCATTAGCTTAGCTTGGCTTTTAGTTCTTTAGCTTGGAGCTTGTATTTCTTCTTTGATGGCTTTGGAAAGCTTTGGAGAGCTTAGTTGTACTTTGTAATTTTGAAGAATTTGAATAAAGCTTTGATGTTATCAACATGGAAGGAGATGTGAAGTAGATGTTATGGAGCACATTAGAATGTAAGGTAGAGTATATTTTATTTTGTAAATTTGCTTTGATTTTGGTTCATGTATGTCATTTTATTGCTTTCAAGTTTGATAGTTTAGATTTTCCATTCATGCAATTTTAATTCATGCAAGTGTGTTCAACTGGTTTATTGTAGATTAGTTTTTATTTACATGTTCTTGTATTTGCTTATTAGTTTTTGCTCGAGCTTTTGAATGTAATTTTTGTATCAAGTGGTAATTTGAAACTTGCTTCCTCTGCTGAACTTTTTAGCTTTTAAATTTCAGTTGTTATGCTTTGATTTTAGTGAGATTTGTTTGCTGCTATTAGCTAGTTTAGACATCAAGTTCTTCATGTTATTTGAAATTATCTCCAGCGCCATGGCTTAACACGAGAAGTTAATTGGCGAGCTATCGGATTATAAGTGAAGTAATTTTATTTCATTAATATGCAAGTAGGTAATCTAGATATGAATTCTTCATGTTATTTGACATTATCTCTGGTGCCATGGCTTGACCCGAGAAGTTAATTGGCGAGCTATTAGATTATAAGTGAAGTAATTTGATTTTGCTTTCATTAATCTGCAAGTCGGTAATTTAGATATCAATTTTCATGTTATTTGACGTTATCTCTGATGCCATGGCTTAACCCGAAATGTTAATTTTTGAGCTACCAATTATAAATGAAAGAATTTCATTTTGCTTTCATTAGTCTGCAATTTTTGGTTTTGAGTGCAGTAGTTTAGATTTTATTTCTGTAATTAGATGGACAACAGAGACAACTTCATGATCAACACTTCATCTTTTGCTTGATTTAAGTAGCTGCATATTTACAATTTTGTTCAAGTACTGATTTTATCAATAGCATGTTTTGAGATCTTTTGAAGTGCTAAGTTTGGAAGTTACCATAAGGGACATAAACCTTGTCTTGAAATCTACATCCATACTTGACCTTTAAAAGTATTCTTAAGTCCTTAGAATATGATTTCCATTTGCATTAGACATTTTAGGAGATCAACAAGAATAAAACCTTAAAACAATATAAAAACTATAAAACAATTTGCCACAGTTATTCAGTTTACGATATCCAGATTGATAATTTATGCAGATCAATTTAAGACGTTAAATTGACTAGAAATTTTAGAGTCATTGTTGGGGGAGTGTAATTAGGAAACCTTATTTCTTACATCTAAAAAAAATTTTATATTTTCTTGAATATGCTTTCCTCCTGCACTTTGTGTGATCTGGAGGATCAGAAAAAATAATTGTTATGTTAAAAAAAAACTAAAAAAAAACAGAAAAAGGGGACAAAATAAACTTGATCATTTCATTTGATTCAATAAAAAAAATTGATGAAACCCAACTGCTTTGATAGGTTCAATTGTCCAAAATTCACTGGTTATGGTTTGTAGTGGTTCTCAAAACATTGTACTGTTTTAATAACATTCTGCAAATTAGCTGCGGAATGTAGCCTGATTCCACAGCTAATTTCAAGGTTTAGCAGGTTACAGTCGTCCGATGAAGAAACCGACCACATGGACATCTCCGGAATTGTCCCGACATGGATCCTATCCTAGTCACCCAACCCAAATTGACTAAAAAAAATCAGCTTAAGGCCTCAATCAAAGTCTCGTTTTTAACATATTTACCTTAAAGTCTTTGCTGTCTAAAATTGAAAATCATTAATCATTCTTATAAAATTTCATAATTTCAGGAAAAAAATAATAATAAAAATAATAAATAAATAAAATAAATAAAAAATAAAAATAAATAAAAATAAAAAAATAAAAAATTCTATGGCTTATCTTCAATCCTAGCTTTCATTGTGGCCTCAATAAGAAATGTACATCCATGTTGAAGCTTTGGCCTTGAAACAAACCTGCAAGAACATTTAAACAAAAAAAAAAAAAACAATTGTGCAAATTCAATGGATCGAATTGCATGCACTGTTGTGTTAAAATACATTTTTGGGATTTGGTTGGACTCTTGCTGATCTGGCTTTCAAAGAAAGGGTATGAAGGTAACTGGATATCTTGCAGAAAAGGCATTGACAACTCACTTGTCAAAACTTACACTGTATAATAACAATGAACCAAGGAAAACGATTAATTTCAATGAGTTTGAAATTTTTGAGAATTTAAGAGAAGATGAACTCTATATGAGAGATTCTCTTGCTACTGTTCGCATTACTACTAAGGTAGCAACGAAGATTCAAGCCGCATTTCGAGAACACTCATTTAAATTAAGAGTAAAATCATTTGAATCAGCTGAAAATTGTCTAACCAAAGAAGAAACTTTTAAAGTGATTGTTGTTCTTAGGATTTAGAAGGCATTTTAGGAACACCGTGAAATGAAGCAAATTGTCGTAGTCAGGTGTATACAACATAAACTCTGTGGTTGGAAGGCTCGCAAGGAATTTTTCTTTATAGCATCCCCTCCCTGAAACTGACTGATTCATTTGCTATTGATTGCATCTGAAAACAATTTTTTTCTGAAATCAATTTTACAAGCTGAATGCGGTAATTCATAAAAACGAAAAACAGGAAAAAACGTCAAACTTCAACTGTACGATCCAACCAAACGAATATGAATTTGGAAAAAATAAAACATGGGTTTTTTCAGGAACGGGGTCGATTGGATAACCCAACAATGGTTTTAAGAAATTCGCAACAGTTTGGAAGACATTCTCGGTTCTCTAAATCCTCTTTTTGCATGCCACGTGAAGAAAAACGAGTTTAAATTAATGACAGGCTGTGATTTAACTTGGTAAAGGAGTTCTGATTCAGAAATAAATTATGTGCTGGCATTTAACCTTACTTCTCGCTTTCCATTTTTTACTCATACTTCATTATTCCACTCCACCACGTCTCCCGCCATGTCTCACACTTCACTGTTACATTGTTTAACGACTGATTACATGACTTATCCTAATTGGACATGGCTCTTCACAACCCGATCGATATACGCAGTGAAGATGAAGAGATTGAGTGTGGTGCTAAGGTAGGAGGATAACACGATGTTGATATTTCATTTTTCAACCAAACTTCTCCAACACTCTATTAACTCTCACTCTGTTTTTTTTACATATTTTACGCATACAAGCATTTCGTCTCACATACCTTGAAGCATACTTCGTTTCCACAAATTTTATGCATATAGCCACTTCTTTTTTTGTATACCTTCCATGTTTCATTCCCATATCCATCATCTTCTTTCCACAGTACTCTGATATATTTTCATCACTAAAACTGTGTTGCTTCATACACTATTAACAAAGTTTTTATTTTTAAGGCAGACAGTGAAGAAAACTAAAAAAAATATAGTAGATCATGAATAATTGGTCTTTTGCACCAGTTGTGATCTCAGGCTCTCTCTCCCTAGTACTTAGCTAAATAAAATCTCTTTTCCAATAACTTAAATAAAAAAATTGATGGTTTGCTGTCTTTTAGCTATGGAATGCAGGTCTGTTTTGCAGCTAACTGGCAATTCCGCAACCATTTTCATACTTCTATAGGTTATAGGTGTCAAGAGACGAAACGAACGACATGGGTAGCTGGGGAAATGTCAGTACATGGATGGTGTCCTATCCATTTGATCCAAATCAATGGAAAAAGACCCCGGTCGAAGGGAAGTCAAGGTGTATTATCACTAAGTGGCCACACTAAGTCACTGCATGTTAAGAAAAAAATAATTTTGAATCAATGAAATGAATAAGTTGTTTACTCACTTTTCTGAAGGTATTGATTAATTTTGGATTGATGATGAAAATGAATGGCTACCTTTTTATTCAATATTTTTAGCTACAGAAATTGTGCGTGTTCCGCAGCTAAAGTCATTCCGCAGTTAAAGCCATTCCGTAGCTGAAAAATCTCATTGTTCAAATCAGCCTAACTTTCTCATACGGAATTAGATTTTGATGATTCAAGTCTTATTGGAAAGATCTCAACAAGATCTACACAATGAAAAATCCATCATTAGAGTTTGAAATGGTAAATAATGAAATAGATTGCTGAAAAAAAAACAACATTCAACTTGAGGCACTAATTCCAAAACAATTATAAATTCTTTTGATTTTTCTTTTGAGAAATTGTTTTATTAATAAAAATTCTTAGTTTTGTGTCTAAATATCATAGCTAGAGAGATTGGCCATCTCTCTCCTTTGATAATCTTACATTCTATTGCAAAAGAAGTATTAGTTTTTTTGCAGGTTCCAGGAGGAAGGGCAAATGACTACAAGTGAATGGTGTCTCTCTAAGAGACCAATTTGTTTCATAAGAGGATGATTAGCAACAAACAGGAAATATGCTAATGCAAAATCAGATCCAAATGCTTGAAAACTTTGAGATACGATTGTCTCCATCAAATCCATACTTCATAATAAATCATTCACCTCATTTCCCTCCATATTTTTCATTTACATTCACATCCACTTTCCATTACTCTTTCTCCATTCATAACCCACAAATAAAAGCGAGAGGCTCATTCACATGCTTATTACCCATTGCCATTTTTGCTTTCAATTTCCATCTTCCATTTTCATCTTTCATTTCTTGTCATTTTCATTTCGCAAATAAGCCCTGCTTCAATACAAATTATTGAGTCCATAGTCCTTTGAGTCTAAGTTCTTTGTAAAAACATCTTGAGGTTTGCATGCCTTAATGACAAGTCCTCATGCTGACAAACAATGGGAATATATTAATGTCCCTTGTTCATCAGATCTTCTAGGAGACTCGACATCGGCAAATTCATTCGTACCTAGTAAGATGTGTTTGGGCATTTTGCCTCTCATTGTCATCAATAGTGAGATTTCTTGTGTTGACTAGTGGCATCCATTAATGGCCACTAAGTCAACAATTTCCTGCTATGTTCGACATCAAAACATCTTTTCACATAGTAGGAATTGTCCAATGAGTTTTGAAGACATGAAGACTATTATTTTCAACATTTTGGAGTAGATTCAGCAAGTTTTAGTAGAAGCAATAAAAAATCATCTTGACTCTTTATCCATGACTCTTTTTGTTCAGCCGCTTGAAGAAGAATATGATTAGAATTTTTTAGCCACCACACATAAAACTCATCCATTCCAAAGGGTAAGTTAAGGTACGTCATTTTCTAACTTTTGACCACAGAATTCCATAAAAAGCTAGAATGATAATTGTTGGAAAAACATTTCTCTTCCTCATTTCATAAAATTTCCAATACCATCAATTGGGGGAGGGAGTACATTCATATTCATATCTTTCCATGTTCATATCATACTCAGGAACCCACATGCTTCCAACATATATTCACTATTACATTGTTATTATGAGCATACAATGGCATTTCAAAAAGTTCTTAAAGGATAAATTGGATACAAACAAAATCATGGTTGTCACACAAGAACCAACCATCATGCAATCCAATAAAAATATACTTTGCAACAATAATCAAAATATCATTATGCAAAGTTCAAATATCAAAATAGAATGCAACAACCAAAAAATGGTTGTAACACAAGAACCAACCATGTTGCAATTCAAGTAAAACACTTTGCAAAAATATGAAGTTATCAAATCATATCATGCAAAGTTAAGCGAAAGCTCAAGGATAAAAATAGTTAATGTAATATATATTGCATGAGGACATGCAATAACTTTAGTTGGGGTATGTTGGGTCTTGAAAATGTCATTCATTTCCATTACACTTTCACTATTATGTCCATTATATCACCTCCATTTCACTACTATGTCACTACATTCATCCCACTTTCATTATGATTGGGCCACATTTATGTTTTTCCAAAATTGATTAATTCTTAGCTTTTTCAAGTGATTTTGTGGTTAAAAATTAGAAAATAATGTGCATATGCTTATACTTAACAAGTGGGTTGAGATTGTTGACATGTGTAGGTTAAAATGAGGCTTCTAGAAGACCTTTATGTGGCACCCTAAGGCCAAATTCGAATTTGAGTGGAGAGAATCATGGGATCATGAGGATATGTGTCACATCTTCTAATTGTATTGAAACTCTAAGAAGACATGTGTCTTATTAGTTCCTATTTTGATTAGGACTTTAGAGGTAGAGGGAGAGATTCATGAACTTTCATTAATGAGATGGCTTCTCATCTTTTTGTATAAATAGGAGATCTCTTTCGTTCATTAGCTTAGCTTGGCTTTTAGTTATTTAGCTTGGAGTTTGTAGTTCTTCTTTGATGGCTTTGAAAAGCTTTGGAGAGCTTTGTTGTACTTTGTAATTTTGAAGAATTTGAATAAAGCTTTGATGTTCTCAACATGGAAGGAGATGTGAAGTAGATGTTATGGAGCACATTAGAATGTAAGGTAGAGTAGATTTTATTTTGTAATTTTTCTTTGATTTCATTCATGTATGTCATTTTATTGCTTTCAAGTTTGATAGTTTAGATTTTCCATTCATGCAATTTTATTTCATGCAAGTGTGTTTAACCGGTTGATTGTAGATTAGTTTTTCTTTACATGTTCTTGTATTTTCTTATTAGTTTTTTCTCGAGCTTTTTAATGTAGTTTTTGCATCAAGTGGAGATCTGAGACTTGCTTCGTCTGTTGAAATTTTTAGCTTTTAAATTTCAATTGTTATGCTTTGATTTTAGTGAGATTTGTTTTTTACTATTATCTAGTTTAGACATCAAGTTCTTCATTTTATTTGACGTTATCTCCAGTGCCATGGCTTAATCCGAGAAGTTAATTGGCAAGCTATCAGATTATAAGTGAAGTAATTTGATTTTTCTTTCATTAATCTGCAAGTAGGTAATCTAGATATCAATTCTTCATGTTATTTGATGTTATCTTTGGTGCCATGGCTTAACCCGAGAAGTTAATTGGCGAGCTATCAAATTATAAGTGTAGTAATTTGATTTTGCTTTCATTGATCTGCAAGTAGGTATTTAGATATCAATTCTTCATGCTATTTGACGTTATCTCCGATGCCATGGCTTAACCCGAAAAGTTAATTGTGAGCTATCGGATTATAAGTGAAGGAATTTGTTTTTTCTTTCATTAGTCTAAAATTTTTGGTTTTGAGTGCAGTAGTTTAGATTTTATTTATGTAATTAGATGGACAACGAAGACAACAACTTCATGATCAACACTTCATCTTTTGCTTGATTTAAGTAGCTGCATATTTACAGTTTTGTTCAAGTACTGATTTTATCAATAGCATGTTTTGAGATCTTTTGAAGTGCTAAGTTTGGAAGTTACCATAAGGGACATAAACCTTGGCTTAAAATCTACATCCATACTTGACCTTTGAAATTATTCTTAAGACCTTAGAATAGAATTTCCATTTGCATTAGACACTTTAGGATGTCAACAAGAACAAAACCTCAAAACAAGATAAAAACTATAAAATAACGAAGTAAGAAAAAAGGTTAACTAAGCACATATGGTGCACCACACTTCATCAATTTACGATACCTGGATTGATAATTTATGTAGAGAAATTTAAGATGTTAAATTGACTAGACAGCTCCGATATCCCCGAAGGGATCCCCGATACACAAAATACCCAAAGGAGATGTAAGCGAAGGTGGGCTACCTTCGTTTACAGTCCGATGTTGTCTTGTATTTAGTTTTGTTTTTACTGGAGTGGTGGGGAATAGTATGAATGTAGAAGGATTTTCCTCGTTAATGACACTAGTTTTGGTGTATGATCTTAGGCAATTAACTCATAATTGCTTAACCCAAGATCCTAGCCTAAACTAATATGTGTTTTCTCAAAAAAGACTTGCTGATTGATTTTATTAGGTAGATTTTAAATGTACTTTGTTAAATTCTTTGGTGGGGGTGTTGATGTATGAAGTTATGTGGGACTTTGAATCAAATCATGCAAAAACAATGCTTTTAAATTTCACTTTTGATGAACAATTTGCTTCTACAAAGGAAGAGTCATTTATACATCAATATATATACCATGCATCCAGTTTAGTAAAACACAAGCACAACCGACAGAACTAACAATGCTCACTAACAAATTTTGAAACCAAATAAATTCAGATCTAACCAACTAAGCAGAGAATGATAACATTTTGTATTTTCTGTTTTATGAAAAAAACTTTAAGAAGTAAAGATATTTCTCTAAAAAAAAATTGTTTAGGAGACAGATATCAATCAGACATGCATAGTTGTAGATCCATGATCATTTTACAAAAATATTTCCCAACCCATGAGGTCACAGAGTAGTCTGTTTATCAAGAAATGGTTGGCTAATGCACTGTAACAGAGGGTACAGAGAGTTAGTGGTTGCACTAATGCATTGTGTGTAAGGCCCTCATGCTTTATAAAGCACTGTTTACACTAGCAGACAATGTTAGTGAGGAAAAAGGCTTAAAAAGAAGGTTGTGGGGATCAGATCTAGGGTTGAGCACAAAGAGAAGGGTGTTCTAAAGTCTTAAGTGGTCAGAAAGGGGATCAAGAAGTACATGAAGGCATGGAATGAAGAGATATCTAGGAAATATGAGAGAAAACCAAGAACTAAGTGTAGCCCCCAACGGAGTCGCCAATTCTTCTATAGGAATTATTGCACAGGTGTTTGGTGATGGAGATACCCTCAAGGATCTTCCCAGGATCCTTGGTAGACTGTTAAATTAGTTGCAGCCGGAACAAAGATGCATGCATATCTATGTTAAAAAAATGAGAATCATAGCAGGAAGAAGGACTTATTACCTCAAGTCTTGGTGTGGTGTTATTGGAGAGCGCAAAGTAGTGGAGTGGAAGACCCCTTAGCTAGCTCCAAATAAAAACCTGCACATAGAAGACAAGGTGTAATATCACAACATATAACTTTGAAAATCAATGCACTAATATATAAAGATATCTAATTACATGTATCTGAGCCACTCGTAATAATGACATTGCATAAACATGTAAAGAAATTACACTACCACTGCCATGGAGTGGACAACACAATTGCAGTTCTATATTGTTGATAGAAAAGGTTGATTACAACCATCAGTTGTATCATCCTTCCCTTACTCCTCCAACTCCTCTCTCTCCCTCCCTTCTTAACCTCTTGCAAATTCCTTAGTCGGAGACTAGTCTCGATAGTCAAATAGGCAATCCTTTCAAATGTTTTGACCCTTTCCACAATGGCCCTAGCGTCACATATATATCATGAGAGGATAAGCCTTTCCAAATCCTTCATGAGTTCCTTTGGGAAAAAGAAGAGATGTTTCCATGCTTTTGTGCTCTTTCTAGTTTGTGGACTCCGTTAGGAATAGTAATTCCTCCAAACAGGCTGAATCTTGATGTTTCCTTGCCTTTATGAGCTGACATAGGAGTGAGTATCAAGATATTTCTTGGTGAAATTGTTCCTTTGACCCATGGAAACTCATTTAGGTTGACCAACACCCTTCCCGAGGTAACAAATAGAGTTACCCTAGGCACTAACACACCTGATGCATTTAGGAAGCTTTATAAAGCAGGTTGCTAGTTCTTAGACAAAGTTAGCTTGACAAATGGGCCTGTGAACTTGGTCAGTCCTTCAGTCATCCCGCTCTTCTCCTATGAGCTGATGAGGAGGTCATTTTTATATGTAACAACAATCCTTCAAGGATCAGTTCTTGATTGCATGCACTATCATTGCAACTCAAAAAAATCTAAAACAAATAGTACACTATCCTTGCACTCTAGCCTCAACTGGGTCTTTCTCAGAATCAACATGCATGAGTTTCTGATGGTGGAATCTTCAGTTAACTAGAGTAGCATTAACTAGGTCACTAGTGTCCCAACTGATTGTTTACTCACTATTAGTTCCTGAAACTGATTGGAACTAATTTAACTAGACTTAACTCAATAAACTAAGTTAACTAATTACAACTCATTCATAACTCATCCTTAACTCCTATAAGTTAGGGAGAACATATACATGTCTTCTAAAAGACTTTCAATTCAAATTTCCAAAATTAATTAAGTTAATTAAACTTAATTAATTATTTTCAAATTTCTATGAGAAAATAATTCTCTTTTAATTCACAATTTAATTCAAGAATAAAATAAACTGGAATTTCTTCTTGCCATTTATCAACAATGAGAGCTATGACCAAGATCTGTCATAATACCATTCTTATGACCAACATATAACCATCAGAATAACCATAATAGAGCAACCATTAAAGCCAAATAATAAAAAGTACATTTACACATAAAACACAAGAGGAAAGAGCTTTTATTAACATATGCAAAAGCCAACCAAGCCAGGGACTTCTATGTACCACCTGACCATGTATTGGCCTAACACAAATATTTGTTTCAGCCAATCACTCCCGTGCCATATTCCAAGCATAAATATGGGATTCACAAAAAATCCAATCAAGGTTTCCTCGAGCTTTATTGTGTATCCCTCCAAGGGATTCCTAGGCCCAAATGATTAAAATACACTCCAGGCTTTACCGAAATCCTTCCATACACCTGTCAAGGGATCACTAGGCCCTAAACAAGCATGGATTCTGCTGGATATCTCCACCTTAACCGTGAGGAATTTTTCCATCTCCACCCTCTAGGATTTACCGTGTATCCAACCATTACCAGTCAAGGGATTCCTAGGCCCAACAAGGGTGTTCACCTCTAAGATTTACTGTGTATCCTACCATTACAAATCAAGGGATTCCTAGGTGCAACAAGGGTATTCACAACAAGGATTTACCATGTATCTTGCCATTATCATTCAAGGGATTCCTAGGCGTTGTTATTTTTCATGAGACCACACCACTCAGTTTTGAAACCATCCAGAAATCCATCTCAAAAAAGTAAGAGAAGTCTCATCATACCATGGCTATATATAAATGGAAATGTAAGCCTAAAAACCAAAATTACACCTAGAAAAGCCCATGCTAATGACAAAGAGAGAATAAAAACACACACATGCATATAAGATGCATGCCAAAACTAGCAAGGAAAACATACATGTAACTTGATACCTACAAGAAATCCCATTGTAGCCACTTGATCTCACGCTTCCTTACTTGATATTTGCTTCCCTTTCCTTTCTTGTCCTTCCTTTTCTCAATTTTAGAGTGCGCCAATAATATTCTAGTGTGTGAGAGTGTGAGAGAGGGAGAATAAAGAGAGAGCTCCAAAACTAAACTGATCAAAGGTTATGAACTGATCCTTAGAAGCCTTTTTATCAATGAGGCCTCTATTTTCTTCAATTTCCATTATTTTTCCTTCATTTTCCTCCTCACATGCAACCAATGACCTTTCACCTTCCTTTTTTCCTTTTTTCCATTTTTTCTATAAATAAAATGCCAATTAATGCCTCTTTGCCTTTCCAATTCCTTTGCCATTTCCTTTGCCAATTTCCTTAGCCATAATAAACCAAATGAACACCACACTAGGATGTTTTACCTAGAATTGAACTTGGAATAAGTCTCCCATGACCTTGGTCTTATTTTTCCTTTATTAGCTTTATTAGATGGATTTTTAACCTTGGGTTGTTACAAACCCCTCCCTCTTAGGGGAACACCATCCTCGATGTTTAATGACACATACAACCAACAAGGCTGATGAAAACAAAAACATACTTCCCATGGAGCTTTATAACTTAGCTTGATGTAATATTTATAGTGATCAACTTGCTAAAAAGAAAACCAACATGAAAACATAAAAAAATGACAACCATACTCCTTATTGGAGCTTTATAACACAAAGCATGGTGGTATTTTCATCCATATACATATACCCAAACACCATGTCAAATCATATACCAAAATACATATGCTAAACCAACGAATATAGAAGGATACTTAGACCACATCTGGTCAGCCATCTCCCACATAGCTTCATCCGGCCCAAAGTGCTTCCATTGCACTTTAACCTACTTGATTTCTCAATTCCATAGCATGAGCATATTTCTTAAGAAAATGCACTTAGGTTCTGGTCGAAATTCTCCTTTTGGCTCCACTTGCAATGAAGACCAATTAATAACATGATCAACATCCCTTTCAAGTAATGAAACATGGAAAACATAATGGACTTTCACTATCATATGAAGTGCAAGTCGATAGGCCATTGGTCCAATCCTCTTAAGGATCTAGAAAGTCCCACAATACCAAGGTTCTAACTTCACACATGACCTGATCCTTAAGGAGCTCTTTTTGGGTTTGATGCGTAGGTACACATGCTCCCCAACCTGAAACTCCTTAAACATCCTATGCTAATTTTCATCATTTTTCTTCCTATCCTATGTTGCCTTTAGATTCCTCTTGATAACCTGCATTTCCTATTCCATCTATTCCAACATGTTCAGTCCTATTAACACCTTGTTCACTGGATCACTCCAACTGATAGGAATACTAGAACTCCACCCATGGAGTTTCATAAACATACTCATCCTCAGAGACTCCTGATACCCATTGTTGTAAGTGAACTCAACTCTTCCCACTTTCATTACTGATGCATGACATATATTCTCAACATGTCCTCTATAATCTTGTTGACCCTCTCTATCTATCCATTTATCTGTAGATGATAAGTTGTACTTAAGGCCAACTATGTCCCCAAACCTGCAAATAAATCCTTCCAAAACTTGGAAGTGAACTTAGCATCCGTATTCGACATGATATTATTCAAAACACCATGCAACCCCTTTATATTTCTAATGAAGGCATGTGCTACATCATTAGTTGAATAACTATATTTCATGGGAATGAAGTGTGATACCTTGGTCAACCTATCCACCACAACCATGATGGAATCATGTTGTCTAGACGTCATCAGAAAACCTATAATGAATTCCATGGAAATGACCTCCCATTTCCACTCTAGAATTAGAATCGACTGTAGTAATCCACCTTCATGCTTACAATCTACTTTCACTTGTTGACAATCCAAGCATCTAGACACAACATTTTCCACCTCCTTTTTCAGATTCAACCAATAATAGAACTTATTCACTGCTTTCAATGTCTTCTAATATCTTGGATGCCCTGAATATGGTTTAGCATGAAATTCCCTCAATATAAGATTCTTGAGCTCTCTACTTTTCGATACAATGACCCTATCCCTAAATTTGATCAAACCATTTGTTGTAAGAAGATAGTCCACATCCTGTTCACCTTTACCCTGATGTAACCTATGCCTAAGCTCCATGTACCTAAAATCCTATTGTCATGCTTGTAAGATCCGATCCTATATATCTATTCCATAAGAACTCATAGTTGCTATATGCTTCACCTGCACTCTTCTACTAAAAGCCTCTGCAAGCCCTTTTTCCTTTCCTTTAATGTACCCAGTCTCAAAGTCGAACTCACTAACTGTGGCCAACCATATATCTCTCCTGGCATTCAAACGCAGTTAATAAAATAGGTATCTCAATCCACTTTGATCACTCATCAATACAAACCTACTTCCAAGATGATAGTACCTCCGCATCTTCACCGCATGGATGATCGTTTCCAACTAAAGTTCATGTGTAACATAATTATGCTCGTACTCAATCAGTTTCCTTGATTCGTAACATACCACCTATCCCTCCTGCATCAAGACTCGACCAAGTCCTCTCTTGCACGCATTTGTACACACCATGAAATTTTTATCTTCATTTGTAATCTTTAGAAATGGAGCATTTTCCAACAACTTTTTCATCTACTCAAATTGGCTACACATTCCTCCATCCATTCAAACTTCTTACGTTCTCTCTACAATGATGTAATAGGATATGCAATGCTCGAGAAGTTCTTGATGAACCTCCTATAGTAACCTTCTAACCCCATGAATGGCCCTACCTCGTCCACATTCCTAGGAGCTTCCTATTCTATGATAGCTCTTATCTTTACCTGATCCACTGCTATGCCTTCTTAGAAACAACATTTTCCAAGTAAAGTACCTCTATATGAAAGAAACTAAATTTTCTAAGCTTGGAATATAATTGATGTTCTCTTAGAAATATCAACACTGTTGCTAAGTGTTAGACATGCTCTTTCTCATTCTTAGAATATATCAATATATCATCAATTAACAAAATAAAAAAATCATCTAGATAAGGACACAACACACTCTTCATCAAGCACATAAAAGTAGCCAGAGCATTACTAAAACCAAATGGAACTACAAATTACTCATACCTAATGGTATCTCAATCTTAGACCAATCTTTGAGAACATCGTTGCTCCTTTCAACTGGTCGAATTGGTAATTAATCCTTGGCAATAGATAATTTTTCTTGATAGCTACCTTGTTCAACTTCCTATAATCAATCCAAAACCTTAAAGTAACATCCTTCTTCTTCACAAACAATACCGATGTGCCCCACGGCGATACACTTGGCCTAATGTATCCTTTGTCAAGCATTTTATTAAACTGTAATTTCTACTCTACTAACTCTGGTGTGCTAATCCTATTGATGTTTCTGATGTTAGTGCTACCCCTGGTAGTAACTCAATGGAAAATTCCACTTCTATATGAGTCATAAACTCTAAAACATCTGCTGAGAATGCATCTTGAAACTACTGTAAAATTGGGTACTTGCTCAATACCTCTACATCCTCAACATCCTTACCTTTATCACTAGAAATATGCACTGCAAATAATACACGACATTTCTTGTGACTATGATTTTCTGGCATAACTGTAACCATTATGACTAATGTTTCCTTCTTCTTACCTGGAAAGATTTCATGTTTTCCATTGTCATCCAAGCATTAAATGGCCTTATCATAACAATTCGTCTTGGTCCTCTGAAGATATAACCAATCCATAACTAATAACATATTGTATGAACCTAATGGAAGTACATTCAAATGCACTGATGTAGGCATACCATCCAACTCAAATGCACAAGCTCTTACCCAATTATGAGCTCTTTTCTTTGTACCTGTAGCCAACTGCACTAACCAAGATTTTGCATACACTTCTTTATTCAAACCACACTTATCCACCAGGTTAGGATTAACATAACTATAATTAGATCCAGGGTCAATCAAAATAGAAATAACTTGATCACAAAGCTTACCATCCATCTTGATAATAGATTCTTGTTGGTCTTCCTGTCTATTATCTAGTGTTGCATATATCTGTGGAATGCTCTTCCCAACATCCCCAATTGTCTGCACTTCTAGTGCACTGTAGATATGAGGCCTATCACCGTCATACCATAGGAAATATCTCTTGAGATTCTCATTTCCACATATCTAAAACTGCAACTGTCCCTTACCATCACCTTTATTCTGCTTCCCTCCAGGTTGTGACCCATGTCACTGTCTAACTACATTGAACTTATTATAAGGAACAACTTTCCTTTTTCCGCATGCATCCTGGGGTCTTGTTTGCTTCGGCTTCCATTTACCTTTAGCTTTGTATTTCCCCTTCCAACCTTGCTGATATTAGGTCTTATGATTTGATTACTCATAATAGTGTTTCAACTTCTTAATGACTTCTTCAAGTGACCAAGGCTCATCATACTCAATCTGATCTTTAAATGCTAATGGTAATCCAGTGAAAAATATTTGAACTTTTGATTTATCATCTTTAAGATATGGTACATACCTCAACGACTCCAGGAACTTGGTCATATACTCCTCATTCGTCATTGATCCCATCTTTATCTCATAGAACTCCTTAGATTTACCATTATAGTACCACTCTAACTAATATTTATGCCTGAAAAGTATCTTGAATTCATGCCAACTCAACCCTTTCTTCCTGATGTCCCTAACCCACTTCACATCTTCCCACCAGATGTATGCTTTCCCTTTGAGGTTGAATATAGCTATTATGGCCTTCATATTCTCTTTGTAATCATGCAGCTAAAAGAAATTCTTCATCCCATGTAACCATGCCTCTACATATTCTAACTTCTTCAAACATCCATCGAAGGTAACCTATGAAGGATAATTGCATTAACCTCTACTTGTTTCTCCTGTGCCCGAATGATTCTGTCATTATCTGCTTTGCAACTTCTTATTCCTGCCTTCAAACTTCTCAATGTCCCTAGTATGTTAGGAAAGTTCCCATCACCATGTTGATCATCCGATCTATAGAAATTGTCCCGTGAATTGTATTCTACCATCTTGCTAGTCATATTTGATCTTCTTCCTGCAATTATGCCATGTTAGCTAAACCAAAATATAAACATAACCGGCATACTTAAATATAGTTAAGGGGAGGATATCTCATCTATAAGATCAAGTAGATTATCACAATACATGGATAATCATAATCATAACATTATATAGACATAATTTCAACCATTATCCAGTTACCATGCATGACTATACCATAACCATGACAATGCATGCATAACAACATATATACATCGACATGCATAACAAATGCATAAACGACATGCACTCATGACAACCACAACCAATAACAATCACCACCATATTCCACATGGTAACAAAATTGCAAAAATGACCACCACCATGCATACACAACAAGCATATAGACCACAAGCATAAAGAACACATATGCAACCAACATGTATGCATGACAAACACATTCAGCCCATCCAGTCCAAGGGGTGAACCATGCTCTGATACCACTCTGTAACACCCTCCTCCTACATTTACCCAAGCTATCTGGTCCATCGGGGTAAACATAAGTTAAAGAGTTACTATTATATGATTCAACTCCCCATGTATAGTTAAGGTAGTGGAATTGACAAGAAAAGACCAATCTGGCCTTCCTCAGGAGCTAAAAAACATTCAGGAGACAACCAACCCTTCCAGGTGTCCAACCCTTGGGAAAAGCTTGATGTTTTGTTGAATTAGACCCCCAATCGCTCCCCTGAAAAGCTTTCTATGTGAATGAGACCCTCCAGTCACTCCCATAGAAAGGTCTTCATGTTAATGTGGCCTTCTTTAAACAATTTTGTGCCAGTGACCTTGAATTCTTAGCCATTTTTCAGGGCTAGGAATCAAGCCTCTACCCAAAACTTCGTGAGACTTATATAATTGATAAATAAGAATGAAATAAGGCTACTAATACAAACACTTGAATAAGGACTTGACCTAGCCCCTACCAGCCATAACAGGAATTTCATCAAACATATCATAAACATGTAATCTATAGGTCATAACAATAGATCTGAACATAGGGATCTCATACTTATTTGAGAATTGTCAAGAAGGTTTGAGGCCCTCTCATAATAGCTGCATAGTTATCTATTAGGTCATACATTCATTATTTATTCATTTACTAATCAAAAGATGATGAGAGCCATGATTAATATTTGTCATAATACCATGCTTATAACCAACATATAACCAACAGAATAACCATAATAGAACAAACATTAAATCCACATAATAACAAGTACATTTACACATAAAACACAATGGGAAATAACTCTTATTAACCTCTGAAAAAGCCAACCAAGCTAGGGACTTCCACATACCACCCGACCATAGATTAGGCAAAACCAATTTTTTTCAGCTCATCGCCCCCGTGCCATATTCCAAGAATGAATGTGGGACTTACAGAAAAACTAATCAAGGATTCCTAGGGCTTTACCATGTATCCCGCCAAGGGATTGCTAGGCCCAAACCATAAACATACACTACAGGCTTTACCGTAATCTCTCCATACACTGGTTAAGGGATCACTAGGCCTAAACAAGCATGGATTCCTCCAGATCTCTCCACATAAACCGTGAGGAATTTGTTTGTCTCCACCCTCTAGGCTTTACCATGTATCCTTCCATTACTGTTCAACAGATTCTTAGGCCCAATGAGGGTATTCACCTCTAAGATTTACCATGTATCCTTCCATTACCAGTTAAGGCATTACTAGGCCTAATGAGGATATTCACAATGAGTATTTACCGTGTATCCCACCATTAGCGGTCAAGGGATTCCTATGCCTTGTGATTTTTCCTGAGACCACCCCACTTAGTTTCAAAACCATTCGACAGTCCACCTCAAAAAATTAAGAGAAACCCCATCACACCATGGATATCCAAAAATGGAAAGGAAAGGTTGAAAACCACTATCACACTCGAAAAAACCCATGCCAATGACAAAATGAGAACCAAAATACACACATGCATGTACCATGTATGCCAAAACTAGCAAGTAAATCATACATGCAACTCGATACCTATAAATAATTATGTTGTAGCCAATTAATCTTTCTCTTGCTTGCTCGATATTTTCTTCCCTTTGTTTTCTTGTCCTTCCTTTGCCTTCCTTTTATAATACTAGAGTGCTTCAAGAATAATTTGTGTGAGAGAATGTGAGAGAGAGAGAATAGAGAGAGAGATCCAAAACTGAACTGACCAAAGGTTGTGAACTGATCCTCAGATGGCTTTCTATCAATGAGGCATTTATTTTCATCAATTTCCATTATTTTTCCTTCGTTTTCCTCCTCACATGAAACCTGTGACCTTTCGCCTTCCTTCTCTCATATTTTCCATTATTTTTCATAAATAGAATTCCAATTAATGCCTCTTTTCCTTTCCAAAGCCTTTGTCATTTTCTTTTCCAATTTCCTTAGACATAATAAACTGAATGAACAGCCACACTAGGATGTTTTATCAAACAATTAGCTTGGAATAAGTGTCCCATGGCCTTGGTATTATTTTTCCTTTATTAACTTTCTTACATGGATTTTTAATTTGGTGTTGTTACATTCAACGCCTAGGAAATTCTTGGGCATACTATTGCTTTGGAACAATTGATACATTTCAAACTAGGAATACACAATTTTGTGTCTATAAAGCAAGGTGTATCCATGAAAATGGGTCCTAGGGTGTTTGAAGAAGCATTATCTTCTTCAGAAATTTTAATGTTAGGATATTTACCTTCTCTTTTTTTAGAAGTAGACATGGATTTATTTGTAGAACATCAATAGTAACAAAAATACTTATCAATCCAATTAGAAGAATAAAAATATGGCATATATTTTCAGAGTTTCCCAAGTTGGGTATGCTTTAACTGTGTTTTTTGGTTCTACAATATATCATACTATTAATCGTCTTGATTTCTATGTGATTGGGCATGGAACTATTGTTAAGATGTGTCCTTTGAAAAACTTGTAACCACTTGAGCTATGGTTAGTGACCATTGAGTAGATTAATGTCAACCTAGGCATGAACAAAGAGAGGAAGAGAATAATAAGGGTGTTTGGATTGGTTGGGAGGTTGTCAAACTCCCTCACTTTGGTAAGTGTCCTACATCACAAAGAAAATGATCCAACGAGGATGATGGCTAACCTCTCTTGACACTACGAACTATGGCCCATTACAAAGGGAGAGAAGAGTGGCTTAGGAGGTGATGGTTGAGGGGATGGATAATGAGGCCCATCTCCACTATATGTGTGGAATAATAGAAAGGAAAATTAGAATATTACAAACCGATTGTTATAAACCTTTGCATCCTTGGTCAAAATACTACTATGCATATGACCATGTCCTAGAGTGAGCTCTTTTAGTCCCCCAACCTTATTTCCCCGACAAAAAAAATGGAACACCTTCATTTTCTTTTGGGATCTATCTACCAAGATTACATGTTCTAGTGGGCCCATTCACAATATGGATGGACCAATAACCAAATCACCAGGATGATGTGTTTTTCTTAATTTATATGCCACCATGTCTCAGAGCTTTTCCATCCTAGAAATAAAAATTGTAGCTTGTTCGCAAATCATCGGCTTGTCTAGACTTCCAGGGACCAAGATGATGTCCACACTACTAACCTACCTACCACTACTTCTACCACATGTCATTTGTTGATTGGTGCCATGTGTCACCCATTTTTTACCCACTTGGCTACCCAAAAATGCCAAATCTACATGCCATGTGTCATGTTCCCATTGGTCCATGTCATGCTGACATCATGTTGCCACTGTGTCTCCTTTGTCAAATAAAAGTGTGCCTTGTGTCTTTCACTTACTGGTCCCTATTTTCAAATCACCATATCATCATACGATGTAAAGGGGTCTCAAACTTATGTGTTTTGTGATTTTTTGTTTAAATGTTAGACAATAAATTTTGCAGTAGTCGATATAAAATTTTTGGTCTCCCCAGAGAAAATAACATGGAGCTCCCTAGGATCCCATCAAGGATGGGCTCTTGGGTGATTTATTAAGTGGGGTCCCCCCACTCACTATCGTTAGCCTCCATCACATTGCTCAGTCACATCCTCTTAGTGTTGGGTCACTCTAGAGAAATAAATTACACCTGCCTTCGAAACTCCTAGGGAAATATTTTTGTGGTGATGTGGTTGTGGGGTCTGAACCTCTGATGACTTGCTTCAATCAATTCTCATGCACTAAAACTGCTAGAATGATGTTGTGAGCCACCTCATTCCACCAATTTTTCCACTACTGCCAATTCGTGCATACTTTTCCAAACTTAGCACCAATTAACCCCTTAGTACCAATTTAGATATGCAACATGGGATTTTTGGTCTATTGACTTCAAACTTTAATAAATTTTTATTTTGGAGGTCATTTTCAAACTTCAATATACCATTGGAAATATCCTTCTAATCACTATCCATATGAGTAATTTCTATGTGCAATTGAGATGGTCTTCTACAACCTCTACTTGACCAATCAACTTGCAACCACCTGAGCTTTGCCACTCCTTTAACATTATTGTCAATCCACATTAAGAACATTATCTAGCAATATCCATGAAACCACCTTTGACATCAATGAAATTTTTTTTTCCATCAATGAAAACACATGTCTAAAAGGAGGAAAATGGGTTCCATTATTTCGAGGACATTTGTTCCATAGCTAAGAAAAATAGCAAATATGGATAGGAGATATAGTACTGTAGTATCCCACAAGCCATAGGCCATACTTCTTTGTTCTTGCAAACATTTTCTATTCATAGAAAGAGAGAATAACAACCTCATCTTCTAGTTTGGGTTTTCTCTTGAAAGGGATTCCCAGGTCATATCTTGAAAGGGATTCCATAAAAATATCCCTTGAAGGTAAATGAAACCCATTGAAATAGATAGAGTAAAAAATTTTCATTGTATGTCAACCAATGTTGGGTAAGAAAAATTCCTTTCAAATCAATCTTAGCGGTATCACCAAAATGAATCCTAACCAACAAAAAAATAAATCCAAATTAATGTGAAAGAAGAAATCAACAAACTCCAAAAATGTCAAATAAGGAAAGGAAAAATAAAAGAAAATCCAAAATTGAAAAGACAACCCCAACAAGATTAAATATAAAAATGTCTCAGCAAAAGAATAAAATATGACAAGCATGTTTGTTTGTCTTATGTTGAGATTTTAATGAATTTTATCTTGTAGAGTTATAAGAAATTAAGCTCTCAAATTGTAAAGTGAATAGAAATTATGAGGTCAAATGAAGTCAAAAGAGAAGTTTATGCTTTTTGCAAAATTTTGTTTCCAAACAAAACCTGCATGAGAATATCTTAACAATTTTCTAATCGAAGCAATTTTTGTGAGACAAATTGAAGGTTCAAGGACTCCTCGATTTATCTGACTTGATGAACATCATTACTTCTCTTCCAATGCTTAAAAGAAAACAAAAAGGAAAATGAGTTTCAAATCTGTGCTGGTAGGGGTGTGAAACAATTCTTAAAGGCCTGCAAAAAAGAGGTTTATATCAACGAAACTAAAATAAAACTGAAACAAAAGTGTAAAGAAATAAAAAGGATGACAGTGAGCATATGAAATATACCATTGAAGAATTTTGTTTAAATTTTACCTAAGAGATATCCATTTTCTCCAAAAAATGATAACCTTGTCTTTTGATTGGAATTAAAAGCACGAGGAAGTGGCTTTCTATGAATATTATATTGGCCCAAAATCATAACTTATTAAATCTAAACTAAAACTAGCAGTGAATCCAAGAAAATAATTTTTCATGTTCATGGAATTGAAAGAAAACAAAATCCATAAAAAAATTAAAAGGAAAACATGCTTCCTCCATGAATTGTGGAAATTGTTATCTTTATTTCTTCAGATTTCATATCAACTCTAAGGTTTACATAAAATTTCAAAAATCAAGACCAAGCCCAAACCTATGTAACACTTATGTGTATATGGAGAGGAATTAAATATTTGCACGATAAATATGGAGTGATATATAAAAACTAGAATAAAAAGTCAAAATTGAGCAATGACCAATTACTTATGTATATCTCCTTTTTTCTTACCATGTTCTCATGTTAACATAATGAATGCTTAAGAGTGCCTGCTCAGTAGTGCCTTGACGAGATGAATATCTAGTATAAAAATAAAGACAAAAATGTGAGTAATTCACTAGTGATGAGTTTTTTTTAGCCCAGAAGGTTGCCATGAAGAGTAAAAAGAGGCCCAACAATTCAAGTGAGTATATATGTTCAATGAAGGCACAACGATTAGATCCACATGCATACACCACAAAGAATGGATATCCTTGAAATCACTTAGTAATAAAAAATAATGAATACTTGGATGTTTGATGAAATTACAATTAAAAATAAATCCAACCTCTTGAATATCAGGGTAACATGGAAGTCAGGTTTGAATAAAGCATAAAGATACATAGATGATCAAAGAGGTCTCCATGTAAGCTGTTGACACCTAATCCTTATGATTGGGTGAATTTATGTAAATACATAAATAAGAAATATGAATAGTCATTGGGAGATGAATTGAACAGTCTCTCCCTCATGTATATAATGAAGACCTACCTAATGGAATGGAACACACGAATCATTTTCGCCTTATGGAGTTACTGCTTGGCCTGACATGGTATCAAAGCCAGCTCCTTTTTTTAGCTCTTATGTCCCTTGTAACTCCCTATTCTACTCTCCATATAGAAGCGTTGCTCCTCCATACAATTAGTTGCCCATATAGCTGCTCCTGACACTACTTGCATTGCTCCTCCATATAATTAGCTGCTCCTGACACTGCCTGTACTACTTCTCCATGCAATTAGCGCTCTCTGGCTCTCTGGACTATCCATAAATTTTTCCCGCCATTATCGTAAGCCCATATAATCTGTTTGAGGAATCATTCCAATCTGTATGTTTGTCTCTCTATTCTTTTGATCGGTTCAGACTTTGGTCTTTGAGACACTAATATGCAAATTAAAGAGCTCTTTCCCTAAGGTGATTCTTACTAATACCAGTCATTAGCTTCCAGTCATAAGTGTATATGCTCCGGTATTTTTTTAACGCTGGCCAAATAACCAAGCTCAGAAGCTGATTCACATCGAGCATTTCTATGGTAGGAATCTGGTTCGAATCCCATTTGAACAGTAATCCCCACAGCGGAAATGGCACTATTTTCAGGAATTCGACATGTGCTCGGAGAGACGTCAACTGTTGGTCTCCCAATCTCAAAGGGTTCATTGTTTGTTGCGAGGTCTTCGCCCATTGGCCTAAAGAATGCTGCTGCATGAATGATGCTTTGAAGTTTTTCACATAAAATTGTCCTGAGTTCACGAGATTTGAACTGTTTTCAAGTGCCCCTCGTTGTCCTTTTTCTTCTCTGCATCAGCATATAGTATATTTTTCAGAACTACATATGATATTGATATCAGATTTCGTTTTGTCATATATATATATATATATATATATATATGATGGTTGGCATATAAGGGGGTCAACATCAAAGGAGATGAATCCGACATGAATCTTGAGTGATAGGTGGAGCTGAGTGCTACTTCTAGTGTGGATATGTCATGTATTGTATTGAAGTTTTATAGTATATACGTTGAGATTAGATTGGTGAAGACAAAATTCAGATAGCTTTGTTGCCTTTTCATGTAAAACAATTCAAGAATGTTGCAGAAAAATGATGAGGATGAAATTTGAAATTTTTTTGAGAATGCATAGCTAATATATGTTTTATATTTTCATTAAAGACAAAGACTGTACCTGGAGAAAATGCCCTTTTGAAATGTCAAAAAAAAAAATTATTACCACCAGAAGTACAATTTTACTGTATATTGGCAGAAGTATTTTTCTATCAGAAGAAGTTTTTTTTACAGAATGCATTCAATCATATCCATGGTGGGAATAGTTCTCACTGGCAAGGAGAACTGTCTTGAATGGTACCGGATGATAAAACACACCCTCATTTTCATGAGTTGTGGAAATGAGTGTGTGTCGGAGATGGAGACAATGAACCAGTACAACCTACCTTAGACAAAGAGCTCGTCATTTGGGAAAACAAGAACATCAAAAACAATGTAAACTTTGAAACGGGAACTATAAACTCAAAATGGGAACTCTAGCTAAAAAATGCCAAAAAAAAATAAAAAACAGTGCTAAAAATGAAAAGTGTGTATACTGGAACGGTGGTTTTTTTTTTTAGGGCTAATTTTGAACATGTTTTAAAAATGGCAGTGAAAACAAATTTTTCGTGCAAAATATAGCTTGAAAACGAAAAAGTGATTATACTGGAACGATGATTTTTTTTTAGGGTCAATCTTCAAAATTTAAAAAAAAATGTTAGTAAAATGATCTAACAACATAAAAGTGTCTCATAACTTCTCATTTAACACCATATGGAAATCAAAAATTTTATTTCAAGAGATGATGCATACATCAGTTAGACAAACTGTCTTAAACAATTATTCAAAATCACTCATATTTTCTTGCATGCCATCAGAATTCACATCTTCAGATGAGTCACTGGATGCTGATGAAGATGTTCCATATTCTTCTCTTTCGTCAACTAGTGCCCCATCTGAGTCCACATGCATGCCCATCATTTCAGGTTTCAAAATTCTTCTAGATCTACAATTGGTTTCAGTAGACTCCCATCTCAATATTGTTCCTTCTGGTAACAACCTTTTCAGAATCTCTATCATCTTGAAGCAAAGAGTTCCCCTCTTTGTTAAATTGAATTCATAAACAAGTATGTCAACATCCTCCAATTTCAATATGTCTGTGCGGAGATGATTTATATTCGTACCCTTTCTTTTTCTCTTTCCGCCATTTTTTTTGTCAACTACCATATCTGGCTTATACACACCATTGAATGGGTGTGTATTTGTGGCATACCAATGTACTTCAACACTTGTAACATCCTCATTTTCTGTAAAGACCTTTATAACTTTAGCAACCCAAAATGGATAGCCATTGAGATCTCCATCTGCTAGCACTACGATCATGCAACCCTCCTTAATATCCTATATTGAACCCCTGTAAAGGTCTTCCATGGCTTCACATTGTGCACGAGATCTTCTAGAACCAATATACATCTCTCTTTCCTCTGCCTGTGAAGAATTAATGATACCTTGAGATTGTATATCTTCATTTGTTCTTGTTGAAATGATATCACTTTGATTATTGAAAAATGACTCCCACCAAACTGAATCAACAATGTCAAAGTACTCATATGCATATCTAATACATTTTTTTATTTCTTCTAGGCAATCAAAATAATTTATATCTCTGTTTTGTTTGCGCGCATTATGAACTTCACCAACTGATTGTAATAACAATATTTTCGATGCAAATATTGGATGATCTACAATGAACTTCAAAAATTGCAAACCTGATAACGGTGCCCATTATGTAGTAGTTGAATACTTCTTGCCCCATATTAGTGTTTTCCCATCAATTTTTTTGATACGAAATTGATGTTGGAATCTAATGTCATTAAGTTTTTCAATGCATTTCCCCTCGCCATATGATCCCATAATAAACCTTCGCATGTCAACAGTTTCTTATAACACATCAAAAGTAGGCTCTGGCATGTATGATTTCTTAATACATTCAATTAATGATGGCAAGCTCCCAGCTTCCTTCCTCCTCAATGTGATTGAAAAACGACTGAACATCTAATCAATATGGTCATGAGTGTGCCCAACAAGAAGGAAACCAACCTTTACCTTTTGAAAAATTCTCAATTCAACAAGCATGTTTATATATCCAAAAACAACCTGATTTTTGTTTTCACGGCAAGTGTTGTCCAATTGTAGATACAAAACTTCAGGAAGATTACCAGACCAATGAGAAATCACATCATGAATTATGGTTATGGTCAGATTTGCATCATTATGAATATTTGGAGTTGTGAAGTACACCCTTGGCAACATTTCCCATTGAAGACCATACAACCAACCAAGTGATATTGAATAAATTTTCCTCCTGTAATTTTTTGGGTGTGTGAATAAAATGTGGTAAACGTGTTTTCTTCTGGTCCATACCATCAATTATCAAACCCAAATATTTATTCGGATTATCATAACACTTCTTTCAATGCTTGTACAACTTTTTCCATTCATTTGTTTGTTGTTCGCGATGCTCCTGAAGTTCTTTGACAATTGAATCTACACAACATAAACGAAAGCCATTAAGAAATATGTTTTCATACTTGATGAATATACAATCTTAAAAGTTAAAGTTATGAATGCCTACCTCTTTCTAGCCCTTCACATTTGTCCCTTTTTTATTTAAGAGAAGCACATGTACTACAAATCCCCATCCTTGTCTTCTTAGGAATAGAGACATTGTTGAATTCTTTCTTCCATACCTTCACAAAATATGGATATGTAATAAACCGGCCATGTCCCTCAGCACCTTTTGCATATTCTTTGTATAAGTTGTAGATTTCGCGTCTCGAAAAATTATCTGGAATATGTATTGTCTCTCTATTTGGCATACACTCTCCATTCTTTGAAAAGAAATCTTTCATCCATGACATTGCAATGTTTGATAATGGCCCAAACTATCTTTTATGACGTATTCCAAAATAAAATGTGGGATCCTTTTCCAAATTTTCTTGAATTCTCGAGAGACGAAAATTCCCAATCGAATGAAACATTTTGAAAGCTTTTCTAAAGATAAATAAAGTCTTAATATGATAATCATAACCTGACAATGTAGATTGCATGCACCCAACTAAATATGAATTTGCATGCTTTTATTCATTGACAAATATCTCTTCCTGCTCTCAAATGCAAATTTGAAATCCATATGTTTCAAGCAATCTTTTTGGCAACATTCACTTGAAATGAGTGCACTGATAGAACTTCTTCTCGTCAAATATTCTGCTCTACCCCTTGTATAGCTAGAACATCTTGCATTGATACGAAAAGGTCTGGTCCTACTCCTCAATACAATATATCTTGGCAACATCTCCATCATTAGATCATCATTTGTATAAGGATTTTTATCATCATTAAGAGGAATGTTATCCACACTATGATCAATTGTGCTTTTCAAATACTGACTTGGAGGATATTCTTCATCTTCCCTTTCTTCAGTGCTACTGTCATAGTCCATAGAATTCAAACTCAATGGAAATTTTGGCTCGACGTTTATTGGATATTCTTCCTCATGTGCATTTTCAATGCTGCTCTCACGGTTCATAGAATTAGGACTAAGTGTATCATTTTGTCCTTCATCACTGCTACCTTTATACTCATTAGAATTAGGACTAAGTGCATCATCATGTCCTTTATCACTGCTGCTCTCATAGTCCTTAGAATTAGGACTAAGAGGACATTTGTGGCACTCCATTCTTTTGAAATTCATCATCGCGATCTTCATCACTGTTGCTCTCATAGTCCTTAGAATTAGGACTAACTGGACACCATGGCATTCCATACTTTTGAAATTCATCATCCCACTCTTCATCAAAGCTACTCTCATTGTCCTGAGAATTAGGACTAACTGGACACCATGACACTCCATACTTTTGAAAAATTCATCATCATGCACTTCATCGCTGCCGCTCTCATAGTCCTTAGAATTAGGACTAAGTGGACACTTTGACACTCCATTCTTTTCAAATTTGTTATCACACTCTTCATCACTACTATGCTTATAGTCCTTAGAATTAGGACTGAGTGGACACCGTGACACTCCATTCTTTTGAACTTCACCATCTTGCTCTTCATCACTGCTGCTTTCATAGTCTATAGAATCAGGACTAAGTGGACACCGTGAAACTCCATTGTTTTGAAATTTGTCATCAAGCTCATCATCACTACTGCTTTCATAGTCCTTCGAATTTGGACTAAGTGGAATCTGTGACTCTTTAGTTATTTGAAATTCTCCATCTCCTCTTTCATCTGTGCTACTCTCATAGTCCTTAGGATCAGTACTAAGTGGAATAATTGACTTTCTATTCATAGTGGAATAATTCCCACTATATTCATCCATATGAATAGAGTTGTTACGTGATAAAGATGTTGATGCTGTATAAATCGAAACTTCACTATCGGGACAATCCATCCCTTTCAAATAGAAGATGTTCAATGATACAAATGGAGAGTCTCCTAAAGATATTATATAGATTAGAGAATGAAATTTTCCCTCCAAAAAAAATTCGCGAAAATATTTTCCTCCTAAAAGTTTGTGAGATACATTTCATTTCATTATTTTATTATGCAATTTAATGAAAAATGTAAAGTTAATTTTTTTTATGAAATAAATCATTAAAGTTAAAATTGTAAACTACAACTTCTAAATTATTTTAATAGTCAAAGTATATAATTTTTACTAAACAATAGAATGCTTTTTTAAATTTTCATAATACATTTAGAAACAAGGTAATCCCACATTCACCCTGCTATAAAACAATTCCAAACTGTTCGCTTTATCATATTTTCATTCATCACCATAAAAAGATTAACATGCTAAAATTTATGAAAACTAATTAATCCCGCATTCACTGTACGATAAAACATCTTCATAGTTTCACCTATATATTCCATTATAACTATTACTCAAGTTACATCAAGGTTTGCTAAGGTTCATCAAAAGACTTGGAGCGAATTTGTGGAGCAGCTACATTGGGATCAACAACATATTCAATGAAGAATTTCCGCAATTGAAAGGTCAGTTAAATTTTTTTCCTTGAAATTTCTCATATTAAATTAGTTTAATGAAGTAGATTTATTTTCTAAACCTAAAATTTTTTGTCAACCAAATTCATAAATATTTCTATCATGATCATGGTGGGCCGAGGGCAACCCCATCCTGCAATTGACCGGCCACTAGATTTTTTTTTATAAAATTAAATTTTTTTGTCAACCAAATTAACAAATATTTTCTACGTGAACATGGTGGGCCCAGGACAACCCCATCCTGCAATCGTCCAGCCATCCACTCCCTCCGCACACCCTTCTGGGCCCCTCCCCAAACTCAGCAACTCCTTTCCCCCTCACCCCTCAACCCCCCTTCCGCCCGACCTCCCTACCCCACACGACACCCCTACCCGGCCCCCTACCTCACTCCCCTGGAGCCACCCACTTGCCCCCTACCCAACTCCCCTTCCCTTCCCCCTCACCTCACCCGTCGTTTCTCCCCACCACCTAC
>APFE031359801.1:42291-134738 GCA_000404065.3 Pinus taeda | reverse complement strand
AATAACAACAAGACCAGAGGGCTCTTCTAGAGGCTGATGTATTGTCAGGCCCTTTCAGAGGATGACGTATTGTTGGGCCCTGCCAGAGGTTGATGTATTTTCTCAGGCTTTAGAGCCCTAGTGGCGGTGACAACAATACGTAAGCCAAAATATTTTGGTGCAAAAGTGTAATACTAAAATAAACATTGTAAAAGTTGTTCTACAATGGCTGATGTGTCCAAGAATGATGGGGAGTATGGTCGAAGGTAGTCCACATTGAATACTAGGTGCAGGCCAAGGAATGGGGGAATGTTGAGCTCAAATGCATTATCTCCCACAACCTTGGTAATGGTGTAAGGACCATATTAGAATGGTTTGATTTTCTGATAGGCTTTGGTAAGGCATTCCTTTTGAAAATGTAGCAAACTTTGTCACCCAACTGAAACTTGTGTGGCACCTAATGTTGATCATGTCACTGCTTGTACTTAGCATTAACTTTGTCCAATATGTCATGAACCAATTGGTGGATCTGTTCAATGTGCTCAATGAAGTTGTTTTCCTTGTTGGCTTCGGACTAGACATGAGCCAAATCTACCTAGGTAGCTGCAAATGGTATGGCCACATCATTGGAACATAGTGGCTGGAATCCCACCTAAAAAGGTATGTGGCCATTCGAGCTATGGAGAGCCTAGTTATAGTTGTTCTAGACATAGGGGAGGATCTAATCCCATGTGCATGGATGCTTTGATTTGTACATGCGCAATGTGTACAATCATCCTATTGACGACCTTTATCTGGCCATCAGTTTAGGGATGGAAAGTTATGGATTTAGTGAGCTTGATGTCCAACATCGACTAGAGACTGGACCAAAATGTACTGAGGAACCTGATGTCTCAATCTGAGATGATATACTGTGGATCCCAAAATGTACCCACACTCGTTCAAAGAATAATTTAGCAGTGGCTTCTATTGTGATATTCTTCTTGTAGGCCGCCATAATGGCCATCTTCGATAATATGTCAACAACCACAAAACCAAATTCGTTGCCATACCTAATAGAAGGAATGCCCGACATGTAATCCATGGAGATGGATTCCCAAGGTTGACTAGGGGTAGGAAACATAGTATAGAGGCCTTTATTCTTGATGGTTGGTTTGGCAATGGCACGACAGTTTAGGATCTGATGTACTTCCCAGCATCCTGTCAAATATTTGACCAATAGAAATACTTTTGCAGTACTACCATTGTTTTCTCGACCCCGAAATGCCCAGTGACCCGACTGTAGTGCGCTTCCCAAATCATCTTGGCACGCTTTAGCTATTTCCCAGTCAAATATAGTCGTTAGAAAGTCTAGCTGCAATATAGCCATTAGAAAGTCTAGTTACCGAGTCCAATATATTTGTTGCCTGGTATAATATAGTCGTTGGATAATTTGATCTTTTATTTAACTTGCAACTAGGATCTGGTTCTTCAACTTGTCCTGCCAATGAACCACACTCGTTGGTTCAAAACACGTCGACAACAATATTATAATTTGATTTCCACTAAAAAATCTTCTCATTAAAAAATATCATGATTTATCAATACCACATGTCTAATATGACACATGTTGATAGATGTGCATTATGTAGAGAGAAAAAAAAAGCAGTAAATCACCTATATCGTTATCCCTTTACTTTTTTGTTGAGCCATTTGGTTAACTAGAAATAATGACTCCAAAAAACAATTAAGCACAAAAAAAGAGAGAGATTAACACGATCAACATAAATAGGGACAAGCTTTTGACTTATTTTGACAAGACATCTCAGAGAGAGTCAAATTTATGTTGTGGGGGAGCCATATTATTCATATCTACAAGTCATTCATTTATTCTCAAAATGGGGCTTGGAGCTGGATCCAATAACTATGCAGGATTAAAGAGCCTCAATTTTATGTAAAAAGGAGTTCATTAGATACATATATTTCTCATTGTCAACTGTGTTAAAGAAATTTACATATGTCACCATTTAGCTCTAATTCCTTTGGTAAACAAAGATCAGTAGCTGTTGGATCCCTGCCCTTTCCTCCTTGTCTTTCTTTTCCTCCCCCCCTTTCGAGCTTTCGGTGTTTCCCCCCTGGAGCCCTTTCTTTTCCTTCCTTCTTGGGTTTATCCCTCTTGTTCTGGGATTTTCTTTTCCTATCCTTCTCCTTCTTTGTCGCTCTTTCTATTTATTTCTCTTGTCCCTTATTAATAAATTAAATCTTAACTAATATTCTGTTTATTAAACACCCCCCATCCCATTTTTATATTCTTATCTATATATTTATTTTCACTTTATTATTTTATTTCATTGTTAATTATTATTTTCAAATTTTTGATTTTTATTTATAAATATAATATATTATATATTTAAATAATTAATTAATTGTTATTTAAAGTTTTCTTTGATCACTAAGCCTAATTCAACCACCACACTATATTATATAATTATATATATATATATATATATATATATATATATATATATATATATTATATTATTTTATATTTTTTAATGTTATGTTTTGTTTTATCTTTTTAATAATAATAAAGTTAATTAATATAAATAAATAAATGCCTTTAAACTAACATTACAATTATTATTTTATTATCCTACTTCCTTTAACAACCTAATATTATATATTATATATATACTTATATATATTATTATAATATTATATATATATATTATATATTATCATATACTATATATATATTATAATTTTAAATATAATATATGAATTATTTTTGAGATTAACCATTAACTTATTTTAGTTATTATTAAACTAATTTAACTTTTCCACAATAAAATAATAAATAATGATAATATAAATAATAATATATATATTAATAAATGAAAGTGACCTAGGTCCTAGTCAAAAATTAGCTGCAATTACTTTAGCCATGGAGTCTCTGCTTAGACTATTTAAATTGCTAGACTAGATCTGTTTCTTCAACTTGTCCTGACAATGAACCACACTAGTTGGTTCGAAACGCGTCGACTATGATTTTCTGAATGTGATTTACGGCGAAATTTCTTCTTTCACAAGTTATTATATTAAAATATGTTTTTAATCACTTCATTATTTCTCATATTTATAGGGAGCTCAATAGAGATGTAGACAATCTTTCCAAAGAAGACGTATACTTGGGGTTATGGGCCTTGGTTGATAAGACAGCATCATAGTGACCAATTCTATGAGTTCTATCATCATCCTTTTATTGAAGACCTACACTTGGGCTATGGGCCTTGGTTGATAAGAGAGCATCATAGTGACCAATTTTGTGAGTTCTATCATCATCCTTTTATTGAACTAGTTGAAGATTGAAGCAAAAAAGAAAACAACTCTTTTTGAACATATATGATGTTTATTTTACAACATATATCTATATTGATACGTATATGGACTATATTTATTTTATTGTGGATAGTTCAAACAATTGTCTATGGATGATTTTATCATTGACTTTTGCATTTTGTTTAATGTCATTTTTGGAGATCATATTCATTTTATGCCTTTTTTTAGAATACATGCAAGACATATATGTACAAAACATGATTTTATACTTAAATAAAATTAAATCTTTTTGGGAAAAAATTTATACATCTAGAAAGAGATTGATATTTTTCTTGTTTTTATATAACATTGCATATGATTTTTAAGTAAGAAAAGATAGGATGCATTCTCTTTTCTTAAAAATGGATTTCGTACTAGTGTTTGAAAAGTTATCTTATTGGAAGTGAATATAGCTTAAAGAGTGTAATTGGTGAAATATTTTCATGGGTGGCGAAAGATAAAAGAGAAAAGTTAATTAGATTAGTTTTCTTGGAAAGGTGGGATTTCCTTTGAAAAGTGTGGTTTTAATAACTACCTTGCTAGTTTATAAGACAAGTCTTTGTTGAAAATAAATAAATAAATAACTATGACCTTTTGCTTAATTAGAATAAACAAATTTTGTAGTGTTCTTGAAAAGAACACAATGATTTTGTGGTTAATCGTGGTACAATCTTTTCATAATGTTGGAAAAGATTAGTTATTTAATAAATCCATGGGAAAGATTCCCATCAATTCTCATGCTTAAGAGAATTCTTTTGAAAAAGAATACTTAGTTATGAGAAAATATAATAATCTATGCATAGATGAAATGTGGAGAGATAATTTAAGTCATAAGAATCTTCTTTGGAAAGAATATGTTTTTCTTGTGCGTGAAAGATAAGTTAACTGTGTTAATTCCTTTGCAAGAGTTTGCAAAAGTTACATGTTTTTGTGACTAAAAAGGTAAATTATTTGTGTGGTTTCACATTGGATAATTTGATTTAGTTGCATCGTTTAATGCATAAATGGTTACCATTATTAGTATTATCTTAGTTCTTATGCCCAAAAGAAAGGTTGATTATGATGCTTTCTTGACAGAAAATAAATGAGAACTTTGTTATGATATTTTTTTAGAAACAAATGCATAATAACTATGTTGGGTTCTTGTAAATAACTATGTGAAAAGAACACATATGCAGAAGCATAGAAACAATAGTTGATTACATGTATGAAGATATAACTATTGTGTTAGATGTTTTAAAGAGAAACATGGATTTGTAGAACTATTGTGTGTTCAAGAAGAAGACAAATGCAGAAGGAAAGGTGGACAAATACAAAGCTCGGTTGGTAGAAAAAGGTTATTTCCAGGTGTTGGGAATTGATTTTGGTGATGTTTTTTGTCCTCTTGCCAAGGTAGCTTATATTATATTAATTTTATCTGTTGGTGTTGCTTCTGATTTTTTGAGGTAGAACAGATGGATGTGAAGACAACATTTATTCATGGGGATTTGGAAGAGGAAATCTACATGAAGCAACCCGAAGGATTTGCGGTGAAGGTAAGAAAGAACTAGTATGCAAGTTAAAGAAGTCTCTGTATGGGTTAAAACAGTCACCAAGGATGTGGTATCAGAAATTTGATACATTTATACGGGGACTTGGCTTCACCAGAAGCAAAGCAGATCATTGTGTGTATTTTAAATTATTTGGTGACCGTGTTATTTATCTGGTCTTGTATGTGGATGATATGTTGTTGGTTGGAAATGACAAAGAAATTATCCAGGATTTGAAGACCCAATTGTCCTCCAAATTCGACATGAAAAGTGTTGCAAACTATATTTTGGGCATGGAAATTAAAAGAGATCGAGCAAAGAGGAAGCTCTGGTTAACAGAAGAAGTAGTCGAGACAACATTACGAAGGTTTAATATGGCAGAGATAGTAAACCGGTGAAGTCTATTCCTGACGGTGTGAAGGTTATCTGCTGAAACAGTGGTCGCAAGACACAAGAAGAGGAAGAGGACATGTCCCGTGTTCCATATGCAAGTGCAGTCGGTAGCTTGATCTATGCCATGGTCTGTACTAGACCAGACAGTGCACATGCAGTGGGAGTATTGAGCAGGTTATGTCAAAACCAGGGAAGGAGCACTGGACAGCAGTGAAGCGGGTTTTCAGGTATTTGCGTGGCACTAGTGATTATGGTTTGTGCTACCAAGGAAGACCAGGATTGGACAGAGTGTTGGATATTCATGGGTTTGTTGATGCAGACTGGGCTGGAGATCTGGATCAGAGAAGATCTACAAGTGGGTATGTGTTTAACCTATTTGGAGGTGCAGTCAGTTGGATGAGTAAGAAACAATCTGTAGTGGCACTATCAGCTATAGAGGCAGAATAAATGGTAGCCACTCATGCAAGCAAGGAAGCAGTTTGGTTGCAGAGATTGTGTTCAAGTATGGGGTTAGTACAGGGAGCTATAAGGATAGACTGTGACAGCCAAAGTGCAATTTTCTTAGCAAAGAACCATGCTTATCATTCAAAGACAAAGCACATTGATGTTCAGTATCACTTTGTGAGGGATATGATAGAAGATAAAAAGGTGTTGCTGGTAAAGGTGGACACTTTGAAGAATACCGCAGATGCATTGACAAAATCTGTGAGCTCTGAGAAGTTCTCTTGGTGTAGAGAAGAAATGGGCGTTTCAGGGCTGGAAAAATGACTAAGCTATCCTGTGGCCTCCTGTGGAAAGAAAACAACAAGTGGGAGATTGTTGGGTTGTGTTATATTCTTTCCACGACTAACCTACATAGTGAACCGGGAGGTTAGAGGGGGGGTGGAGCCCCCCCTTCATTGCGCTGATTATGCAACGGGGGCTGTCACAAGGGGGGCAATAGCCCCCCCTATCTGGGGAGTTTGAGGGGGGCGGGTAGCCTCCCTCTACGAGGTCCGGGGCAGCGCCCCGAGAAAGTTTTTTTTGGACCCTATATTAGGTTGGGCGAACCTACCTATGGTTTTCGGTCCATGGTTTTGGACACGATGGTTTTCGGTCCATGGTATTGGATGCTTCGACATGTATAAATATGTATTGAAACATTGAAAGGAACATAATGAAAAATCAAGTTGGTAGTCCCGGTTTTGGTATCTAGGGGAAAATCTGTGTGCATATGTGTTTTATGTGTTATGCTCTCGCATTGTTTATTTTCTTTGTTTCAGAATTCATATGCAGGTAATTTCTGTACAGGGTTAAAAACCTACACTCATTGCCAAAAAGTTGGAATGGTTTAGTTATGGTTGTTAGTAACTCTGTCTCTGGATCTAGTACTTTAAAGTTTGATGATCTTTTCGGTGCAGTCCTTAGTGAGGAAATGTGATGGAAAGTTCTGGTGAGACTTCAGGTAATGCTTTGACTGTAGAGACTAGGGGAAGAAAAATGGAAAGAGGAAAGAGCCCTAGATATTGCAGTAAGTCAAGAAAAGGAAAATCCAAGTCCAATCAAGGATAGTGTGTTGGAAATGCGGGAAGAAAGGACACCTAAAGAAAGACTACAAGTCTCGAAAGGGAAAAGGAGGAGACTCGCAGCAAGAAAATAATCATGAAGTGAATGTAATAGGTGATGTGTTGCAAGATGCTTTAATTCTTTCTTTAGAAAATATTATTGATGCCTGGGCGGTAGATTCAGGGGCCTCATTCCATGCCACACCTGATAGGAAACATTTTCATGATTATGTTCAAGGAGATTTTGGACATGTTCGATTGGGTGATGATAAACCCTGTAAAATCATTGGAATGGGTACAGTTTTCATAAAACAGCAGAATGGAAATCAATGGCTATTGAATGAGGTAAGGCATGTTCCAGATCCGAAGAAAAATATTATTTCAATAGGGCAGTTGCGAGGTGAAGGTTGGGTAACTAATTTCATAGATAAAACCTGGAAGGTCACTAAAGGATCCTTGGCAATAGTGAAAGGAGGAAAGGTTGGTACATTCTATTTATGCAATGGTATTTCTAATTCTATTAATGTTTTAACCTCTACAAGAGAAGATACGACATTGTCACATCATAGGCTTGGGCACATGAGTGAGAAGAGGATGCAGATTCTTCACTCAAGAAATTTGTTACTGGGTTTGAAGTATGTTGATTTAAAATTATGTGAGAATTATGTTTATGGAAAACAAAATAGAGTCATATTCCTTAGAGTTGGGAAAGAAAAGAAGAGCGAAAAAATAGAGCTTTTGCATACAGATGTATGGGCACCTGCTCAGGTATAATCTCTTGGTGGCTATCTTTATTATGTTAATTTTATTGATGATGCAACTAGAAAAAACTAGATTTATTGTATTTGAAATAAGTATGATGTATCTGATACTTTCAAGGAATGGAAAGTTTTGGTTGAAAATGAGGCAGGAAAAAGGTTGAAGTGTCTCAGATCAGAAAATGGAGGTGAATATTGCAGCAAAGAGTTTGATAGGTACTTTTCAGAGAATGGAATTCATAGAGAGAAGACAGTTCCAGGAACACCACAAGAAAATGGTGTGTCAGAAAGGATGAACATGACAATCATGGAGCATGCAAGGTGCACGAGATTGCATGCAGGATTGCCTTTACAATTTTGGGCATATGTTGTAGATATTTTTGTTTATCTAATAAACAGAGGGCCTTCAATTTCCTTGGATGGTGGTATTCCAGAGGAGGCATGGACAAGTTAAAAAAGTAAACTACTCTTTTTTAAAGACTTTTGGTTGTGAAGCCTTTGTCCACATTAATAAAGAAATAGAACAAAGTTTGAGACAAAATCAAAGAAATGTACCTTTATTGGATATGGTGTTAATGATTTTGGTTATTGATTTTATGATTATGAAAAACACAAAATCATTAGGTGCAGAGATGTCATATTCAATGAAAAGGTTTTGTATAAGGATCAGCTGTAGGAGAAGAAATAGGAAAAAGAAAACAGAGAATACATAGTGCTTGATGAGATCACAAGAAAAGTGATGGTTCCTAAAAATCATAATGATCAATAGTCAGAAGAATAACCACAACACACCAAGCACCTCAAACACTTGAAAGTGGTGTTAGAAGATCTACCAGGATAAGTAGACCCCCTGAACGATACTCTCCTTCATTATATTAAGTATTGTTAACTGATTCTGGTGAAACAGAATGTTATGAAGAAGCAGTGCAGGTAGAAACCAGGAAGAAGTGGGAGCAAGCCATGAAAGAAGACATGGACTCCTTAGCACATAACTAGACTTCGGACTTAGTCAGGTTGCCTACAGGTAAAACAACATTGCAGAATTAATGGGTTTACAAGTTGAAGGAAGAAGATGGAGGTAGAAAAAGGTATAAAGCTAGACTTGTGGTGAAAGGGTTTGCACAAGAAAAGGGTATAGACTCTGATGAGATATTTTCTCCTGTTGTTAAAATGACTTCAATCAGAACTATTTTAAGTCTAGTAGCAACTGAAGATTTTCATCTTGAGCAGTTAGATGTAAAGATAACCTTTCTCCATGGGGATTTGGAGGAAGAGATATATATGCAGCAACCACAAGGATATGAGGTAAAAGGGAAGGAAAAACTAGTGTGCAGGTTGAAGAAGAGCTTGTATGGCATAAAACAGGCTCCAAGGTAGTGGTATCTAAAATTTGACAGGTTTATGTCTGAATAAGGCTATACTAGATGTTACTCTGATCATTGTGTTTATCTCAAAAGGCAAAATGATGGAAGCTATATTATATTGTTATTGTATGTAGATGACATGCTTGTTGCAATTTCTAACATGCAGGAAATAAATGTGCTCAAAAGAAAATTGGCAAACTCATTTGCAGTGAAGGATTTGGGTGCTGCAAAACAAATCCTTGGTATGAGAATAATTAGAGATAGGAAGAATTGCAAATTAACATTGTCTCAAAGTGAGTACATAGAAAAGGTGTTGAAAAGGTTTAATATGTAGAATGCAAAACTAGTTAGTATACCTTTGGCTAGCCATTTCAAATTAAGTAAGGAGGAGTGTCCCAAGACTCAGGAAGAAATGGCTCATATGTCTAAAGTTCCATATACATCAACAATTGGAAGCTTAATGTATGCAATGGTTGGCACAAGGCCTAATATTGCATATGCAGTGGGAGTTGTAAGCAGGTACATGAACAATCCAAGAAGAGAACATTAGATGGCGGTGAAGTGGATTCTTAGGTATTTGAGAGGTACCAAAAATCAAGCATTATGCTTTGGTGGTTCAAACATTCCTCTATAGGGATATGTTGATGCAGATATGGCAGGTGATAGATATAACAGGAGAAGCACAACAGGGTATGTTTTTACTGTAGGTGGAACAACTGTTAGTTTGGTCTCAAAACTGCAAAGTGTTGTTGCACTCTCAACAACCGAAGTAGAGTATGTTGCTGCTACAGAAGCTAGTAAAGAAGTGATTTGGTTACCAAGGTTTTTGGATGAATTGGGTAAGAAGCAGGAGTTGGGAAAGTTATATAGTGATAGCCAGAGTGCCATACATCTTGCAAAGAACTCTGCATTTCATTCCAAGACTAAAAATATACATCTCAAGTACCATTTCATACGGTCAGCATTGGAAGATGGACAGTTGAAGCTGGAAAAGATACACACTAGCCAAAATCTTGTAGATATGTTAACAAAAGTTGTAAACAGGTAGAAACTAAGAATTTTCTCAGTTTCAATTGGCCTTCAAGTATGATGAAGAAGATGAGAAATAGCTAGGTCCAAAGTGGAGTCATTGTACATCAAATGAAGCAGTGGTGGAGTTGCTATAATCAGTCTCCAAGTGGGAGATTGTTAGGTGTGGAGACTGATTATCTTATGTATTCAAAGGTATTTCCGCATTGGACCCCAGTCTGTAATGGGGCAACAATGCTGCCTGTAAAATATTCACTGCAGGGGGGGTCCATAGGGGGCTGCTGTGACCTTTGGCAGCCCCCCCTGGTGGAGGGATCAGGGGCAGCGCCCCCAAAGCTAAGAATATATGTAAAATTTCCTTGTAAAATATTGTAATTTCGTGGTCAATCTAGGTTGTTCATTAGGTGGAGATCTGGCGGTAGAAGTTATGTTTAATTTAGGGTTTTTTTGCCCTAGAAGGCAACCCCTTGCTATATATGAGGGAATTGTATTGTGTTTATGCATATCTGTATTCTGAGTGAGGAAGAGAGAGGAGATTGATAGTGAAGAGGGAATTACAATGAATCTACTGTAGGTTGTATCTCTTTAGCTTGCTGGATAATATGAAAAGGACTAGCTGTTTCTCCATGGACGTAGCCCAAACTAGGTGAACCACGTATATCTATGTCTCTCTTGTTTTATGCATTTTCTATGTTTATATTTCTACAATATTTTATGTGTTCCATTGATCTGTAATATATAATTCTCTAACAGAATCTTGATGAGTGATCGTGGTATGCACTTCCTGAATGTGACAATCAGCGCACTAACGGAGGAATTTCAGGTGTATCACGAGAAGAGCACACCTTATCACCGACAAGCTAATGGGACTATGAAGGCATTCAACAAAGTGCTTGAAAAGCGGTGACCAAGGTTTGCAATGTTTAGTGAAGTGATTGAGACCTATGCATACCTGCAATATTGTGGCCTTATCGAATGACATGCAAGAAGTTGACAGGACAAACCCCTTTTAGGCTTGTATATGGTGTGGAAGTCGTAATGCCTATGGAATACATCATGCTTAGTCTACGCATAGTAGCGCTCATGGGTATGACGGATCGTGAAGCCCTGCAAGAGAGGCTCACCCAACTGGATGAACTTGAGGAAGAAATATTTTTGGCAGGATTTCACTAACAGGTCCAAAAGAAGCGTGAAAAGGAACGACATGCCCAACATATTAAGCTGTGCACCTTTAAGGTGAATGACTTGGTGCTGTTTTCTGACAATAAGTTTGATAAATTTCCAAGGAAATTCAGAATGCATTGGCTGGGGCCCTATGTTATTAAGGATAATACCGACGGTGGCACAGTCTAGTTGGTTAAGTTGAATGGAGATCCCTTCCCAGGAAAGGTGAATGGAAGTCGATTAAAGCCATACACAGGTGTCCTAACCATCTACCTATCTGACAGAAGCACAGTCTTAGCACTCCAAGCAGCTGAAAGGAGGTGTGGGACTATACACTACATTGCCTGGGTTAGGGCGTTGCGCGATTTCAGGACTGCGTGAAGCATCGAAGTGTCACAAGGTTCACGATAGTGCGAAGGTAGTTGCACTACTCATGGAAATAATGTGTAGGTCCACCAGAAAGTGACCATTAAAGTCACTGTTCATGATTTTATGGTTGGATTATGGCCAAATGGAGCAAGTGGCAGGCATTTAAGGCGAAATTTATGGATTAGATTCTTGAAAATATGTTGCCAATCTAGCATTTATGGGCTGAATGTGAGGGGAACAGTCGGATTTGAATTCAAAAGGCCCTATAAATTATAGGTGGTTGTCTAGGAAAAATCACTTGGCATTTTGAAAATTCAGTTGTTGCGCTATCAGGTGTGTATGGACCTTACGAATTTTGAGGCTTTGAGAGCAAGTTCAACATTTGAGAGATTGTTGAAAGAAACGCAGGACCTCCTGAATATAATGATTTCGACACCCAAGGAAGTTGTGCAGGAAATTGCAGTAGTAGAAGCTCCAGAGAGTGCTAGAGTGATAGTTGAAGTCCCTAAATCACCCAGAACACCAAGACCAAAGAAGGATAAGCAGAGTATGATCCTGGTGTGTGTCTCACCAAGAAACCCATAGAGGACCAAGCTCACTTTGCAAGAAAAGGGGAAGGCCATTGATCTGAAATCACCCCTAGGTGACCTCAGGAAATTAATGAAGGTATTATAGACTCATGTACTGGTGTGTGTGTCTCAAGGATCCTGAAAGGTCCATACCTTATTGGTTTTAGCTTTTTACCTTCACCTTACATCCTGTCTTTGCTGATATACAACCATACTTGATCACCAACTTGGAAACTATGCTCCATCCGATGCTTGTCATGCCTTCCCTTGTATTTGGCCTGGCATGCCTTCCCTTGTATTTTGCTTGGCTCTCTTCCAGCTATTCTTGTACTTCCTGATGGATCTCTTGGATTTGTTCAATGAACCTAGTTGCCTTGTCCACATCACTTTGTCCCTCAACTGTTGTGTCCTTACCAAAGAAAAAATCCAAGTGAGACCTTGGTGTGAAACCAAAACAGGTCCAAAAGGATATCTCTGTGTGGAAAAATGTTTGGCTCAGTTGTAAGCATGTTGCACATAACACAAATGTTCATCCCAAAGCTCAGGATGTTTGCTGCAATATCCCCTGAGCAACTGGATCAACATCCCGTTGACTACTTCTGTATGGCCATCGGTTTGTGGATGGAAAGCTGTGATTTTCTTCAGTTTGGTGTCCATTAGTTCCCACAGACTTGACCAAAACTTCCCCACAAATCTGGTGTCTCGATCAGATATAATGGAAGTGGGTAATCCAAAATGAACCCATACATGATGAAAGAACAATTTTGTAGTTTGTTCAGTTGTAATCTGTTTATTACAAGTTATCAAAATACACATTTTGGTGAACCTATCCACAACAACATACAGTTAATCATGACCCTTCCTAGATTTAGGCAGTCCTCCAACAATATCCATGGAAACACTTCCCCAAGGATGAGAAGGAACTGGAAAATGAATGTACAAGCCTAGTTTCCTATTACTAGGCTTTCTTTTAGCACACATAGTACATCCTCTTGCATATCTAGAAATTGTCTTGTTCATTTTTGGCCAATAACAAAATCTTTGCAGCTGTTTCACTGTTTTATTTACCCCAAAGTAACCTGATATGAGAGAAGTGTGTGCTTCTCAAATTATCTTTACTCTTTCAGTTTGTGGAATGCATAGCTTCCCACAATGATACAAGAGTTGGTCCTTAATATGATAATCCAATTCTTCTACTCATTTTCCTTGACTTAAAGTTGCATATACATATTTAAAGTCTATATCTTGAGCATATTGTTCATGTAACTTTCATGTAATACAAAATTATGCTTGAGTATAGTAGATGCATTCATAACGGGTCTATATAACATATCTGCAACTTTATTATGTATGCCCTTTTTATATCTGATGACTAAATGAAACTGTTGTAGGAACCCCATCCACCTGTAGTATCTTGATTGCTGCAACTTAGTTTGGGAGTGTAGATATTGAAGTGGTTGATGATCAGTATGGATAACCGTTTCTTTGCCCATTAAGTAATGTTTCCACTTTTTCACACTCTATACTAATGCATAGAATTCCTTATCCTATGTGGGATAGTTAACTACTGCAGAGTTAAACATCTCAGAATGATAACATATGGGCTTACCATGCTGTATCAACACTGCTCCCACGCATAGTCACTAGCATCTGTTCGGATCTCAAGCGGTCTTTGAAGATCTGGCAGTGCTAGTACTGGTGTTATACTAATCTTTTCTTTCAAGGTGTCGAAGGCTTTCTACTATTTGCCTCCCCACTGAAACACCTTGTTCAATCCTGTTAAATCATGTAAGGGAGCTACAATTAAGGAAAAGTTAGAAATGAACTTTCTCCAATATTGTGTTGCTCTTAAGAAGCTTCTAACTTTTGTAGCAGATTTGGGTTTAGGCCAGTTTACAATGACTACCACCATAGAGGGACTTATCTTCAATTCACCACCCCCTGCTATATGTCCCAAATAATTCAAAGATGTTTTTCCAAATTCATATTTTGAAAGTTTAACATAATTCTTTTCTCTTTTCAAAAAATCTAGTATCTTCTTAACATACTTTAAATGTTCTTCCCATGTTTTGCTAAATATAAGAATGTCATCCATATATACAATAACAAAATCATAAAGAAAAGGTCTGAGCACATCATTCATTATTCTCATGAAAGTAGCAGGAGCTTTAGTTAAGCCAAAAGGCATAACCAACCACTCATACAATCCTTGCTTTTTTTCGAAAGTAGTCTTCCATGCATCTTGTTCTGCAACTCTAACCTGATGATATCCACTATGCAAGTCTAACTTGGAAAAATAAACAACTTCCTTTAACTTATCTAATAGATCATCTATGCAGGGAAGGGGATAACAATTTTTTATTGTTATTTTATTCAGTGCTTGATAATGAATGCACATTCTTCATGAGCCATCTTTCTTTCTCACCAAAACGATTAGTGACCCACATGGTGATGTGCTAGGTCTGATGAACCCCTTCTCGAGCAACTTCTGCACCTGCTTCTTGATTTCTTCATTCTCTAAAGCGAACAACCTGTACATCTCAATGTTAGGAAATGGAGCATCTTGCTACAAATTAATATCATGCACTATTTCCTTTTCGGGTGGTAGACCTTTAGGTTCTTGAAACAAGATATCATACTTTGAAACAACTTTTCCTAAATTAGCATGATGTTTAGCATCATAGTCCTCAAATACATTGGTTTTATCAGGTTTCTTTTCGTTTACAACCATCAATAAATTGTTTGCATGAATTTACAATTTGTTTCATCTTCCCTGAGTTTATGAGAGTATAATTATTCTTGAGCTTATGAGCTCTTACAAAGTATTCGATTCCATCTTGAACGAGTAGATACTTGTTCTCATCTCTATAGAAAATAGCTTTTCTGTCATACAAGTAAGGACTTCCTAAAAGAATTCCATATATATCCAAAGGAATTATAGCTAACTCAACCTCATCTACAAATGTTGACCCAAAAGAAAACTTGAGTTTGCATTGTCTAGTCACTTGTGGTTGTGCTTTATCACTTAACCAACCTAATGGGTATGGTTTCTTGTGAGGTGTAGTCAGTAATCCCAACTTTTTTACAATTGCTTCAGAAATTAAATGTACTTGTGAGCCACTATCAAATAAAGTATCAATCTTTTTATGTTTGGAAATAACTCGAATATGGAAAATCTCATGCCTTTTTCTCTCATTTTCTTCATCAATAGTAGATTGTGCAGAATTACTAGTAGATGCTTCAAAATTCTTAACTTTTATACCTGTGGCTCCAATGGTTGTTTCATCTCCTGATTTTGACCCCAAATATTTCTGAATAGTTGCAACAATCTTCTTCTTCTTGCCCTCGAACTTCTTAGGTCTCAGCTCCGGATGCAGAATCCAACAGTTCTCATCATCATGCCCATCCTTCTTACAATGAGTGCATGAAGACTTTCTTTTCTGTGCAGTTTTGGCCTTCCTTTCTTTCCATTTCTATTTTCTTTTCTCCCTATTCTTACTTGCAATGGGCTTTGATGATCCTCCAACCTCCGGGTTCCCGTTCCTTCCTCTAGCTTCTAGATGCGTAGCTTGAATAGATACCTCATCTATACTAATGTGATTAAACATGAGGATAGTGTGCCTCATGTAGCTGTGTATACCACCAATGTACTTCAACAGAGTCTCAAGTGAGTCTAATGATATTCCTAGAATCAAAGCTCTCTTTCTAAATTCTTGGGTGTAACATTGTACACTTTTCCCTTTCAATTGGCGAAGAATTTTCTAGCTCATCATGGCTTGTTGCATGTAGGCCAATGGATAGAACTACTTTTTTATTGTAGAAACAAATTCACTCCAGATAGAAAGAGTCTTACCATGTCTCTTCATGTCAGCTTGGGTCCTGCCTTCCCACCAAACCAAGGTAGTGCCGCCAAGGCATAGGCTGGCCAGCTGAATCTTGCTCTTGTCTGAGTTGATACTCTGCACTCTACAATAAACATCAATTTGTCTGATCCAATTGTCTAGCTTTTCTGCATTCAACTCTCTATCATATATTGGTAAATCAAATTTAACATCTAGTTTAATCAAATATATCTTCTTTGTATGTTCAGGGCTATTAGGAGGTGTGAGAAATTTTTCTTCTTTCCCTTTGCCTTTTGAGTGGTCATGGAGGAGAGACTCTTCTTCTCCTTTATCTTGTTTGGAGCCTGATGATTCCTCATGTTTATGTTTTCTAAAGTCCTTATACATTTCCTCTACCATGGATCTCATGGCCAGGAAACTATCTATAAATTGAGAGTCTTGGCCCACAAGACCTTCCTTCGACATTGTCTTTTGAGGATAAACTCTTCCAATTTTAGGATTAGTTTTGACCAACTCTCCTTCTCCTAATTTGAGCTTCGATCTAGTTAGCATTCAACAACTAAATCTAGCACAATCTTGTCTAACCTTAACAACCTTTAGCTCTTATACCACTTGATCTGAAATCACCCCTAGGTGACCTCAGGAAATTAATGAAGGTATTATAGACTCATGTGTTGGTGTGTGTGTCTATTTTATCTTGTGCAATGGATTGATAAGATTGTGAAATACACAGACACTTGAAACAGTAAGAGATCACAGTAAGCAAACATAAACACAACAAAATTTAATAAGGAATTCACCCAATCCTCCTAGGCTACGTCTCCTGGTCTAGCCTTTAGTGGTGGCCTTTTTATTATGTTTTTAAAGGAGAGTCTTACAATAACGAGCTCAATCTGAGTCTCACTTGACAAAGGATGAACAGTAGGATGGCGGAATTCCCAAGTCCTTAGAGTTCACAGACTCCCCTTACCGAATTTCGACCTCAATTGGTCTCTGTTTGCTCGATGTACCCTTCCTCTGATGGTTAGCTTGGCTTCTCTACCCTCTACACCTTTGCCTCTCTTTCTATGTCTCTCAACCTTTGGCTTCTTCACTACTTCTCTGCCTCACTGTCTATCCTGTCTCTGTCAGCTCGTGGCTTTAAAGCGAGTTTGTTCCTTCGACTATTCATTTCGGCTTCCCAGCTCTTTGGATCACTTGCCTTTGTCTGTTGGGATTCCTCTGCCTTGCATCATCATTACTGCGTAATGCTTCGCAAAGAGGTGGCCACCTGTCTCTTTGCAAACTTAGTGTTAGTTCTTCTTGAACGGTTGTTTCTTTTGTTATTTCCCAGATGCCTGTGAAACAGATCCTTCTATCGATTCATTGGTCAAATCAAACTTTAAATCTTATGCACCGTAGTTTATTTCTCCCTTGGTTCCAGTCATCCATCGGATTGAACCTCTGTCGTTGATTTGGAGCCCCCAGATCCTACGGTCTTCCCTTATATCGCACGGTTGAGTTGCTCGACCGTTAGTCTGCAATGTAAGCGATTTCTCTCTCTCCCCACTGGACACGTGTCACTCAGTGTATGGAATCACTAGGTCCTTGACCAAACCCACTTACCACTTGAAATGCCTACGATATTCTGTTGGTTTTGAGCGTGGGACCCACCTTGTCAGTTTTAGCGCTTTCCCACGGTTTTACGGTTTTCCTTGTGGCCGAGCACTCGGTGATTTTCCTTCTCGAGGGGTTTTGCCCAACGATATGTGATTGCGTATCAGAAACAACCTCCATTTCTAGATCTGAGCTTCCCAATTTCCATTTTTGCACCATGCGTGGTCTCCATCGGCCAACGGTTAGCACTCTTTGACCGAAGGTCCTCGTTTCTCTGTGCTGGCTGCAAATTGCCATTATTCAGAGGTTATTTCTGATAGTTATAAGATTTCTTGAATTTTTTCATTCATTCTTACCAATCATGGAATTGTTTTTGGATCTAATTTGGATCAGCCATTAAGCTAGAGGTAGATGAGGAAGAATCTGAGGAAATCCTGGTGGATGAGGAGGATTTGGAAATGGAAGTTGAAACCCAGGGTGCAGACCCTATTACCAGGTTACCTGAATATGTTCCTCTGCACAAAGGCAAAGCCAAGGTGCTGAAGGACATAGACGAGAGCAAGAGCTCCCTACAAACTCCGTTGCTCCCCAAAGAGATTGTTTTTGAGGGGCTGCACTCAGGGTGGGTTCCTGTCCTAAAGTTTGAAGATTGGGACCTTTCAGATCACTAGAAATTCTCTCATTTAGTGACTGAGCAACTAATGCGTCAATGGATTGATGCGACTACTGAAATTATTGAATTGGAGCTGCGGACATGGGTCAAAGGTGTAGAGAAATCCAGGTTGCTTAACTTGCTCTGGGTGTTGCATTACCACTGTGCCCCAGTGACTGCCTTCGTCATTAGGGAGTTGCTTTGCTTGGTGCATGATGGGTGTTTGTGGTTGGAGGAGCCCATTCCCATCACAGACCACTTGATCCATCGGATCACATGGCTGCCTTACTCAGGGGAGGATCCAACCAATATATCGGAAGGAGAAGGTGGTGAGTTGGTCCTCGCGGAAGTTATGAAGAACAAATTCAAGTTGGAGAAGAAGAAGTGGGGATATGCCATCTCCAGCATTAAAAACCCTGCAGTCAAGTTAGCAACACAAATTTTAGCAGGGAAGGTGATGTGGAAGTTTTTTGCGGATGATGTGCCTATGCCTGTGATTGCACTAGCGGCCCAAAGTGTTGAAGGAGTCCAGTTCAACTAGGTGAATTATCTATGCAGTTAGTTCTTTGTGAACTGTCACGAGGCACAGGAGCGGGGCAAGACATTTCACTATGCGTGGATCCTACTGTCGATCGTACTAGTGGAATGGGAGCTTCCAGAAGATAGCCAATTCCCTTCGGTCATGCCTGACCTTCCAGAGTCAGTGAAGTACACTTTGCAATGGGTAACTAAGGATGTGTAGCGCATCAAAGAAAGCAATATCTTTTTTATCTTGATGGAGATGAGTATCCATATGGGGATCAATTGCAAGCCACAGTTGTTTCCCACAGTATATGCTAGTTTGCAGAGCTTTACAAAGTTCAAAGTAGATTTCCACCATGTCTTTATCAGGGCATGGAAGGACCCCACAAAGACATGGCATAACTTACCATATCTGGCAACAAATGATGTTATCTTCGTAGTCCTTGAGTCTTGGCTGCCAGAGTGGCGTGCTCTAGCAAGCTCCATGGTGGAAACAGACAAGTCCATTGCATAGCGTAAGAAGGAAGAAACAAATTTGTGAATGGTGTAGCTGGCTGAGAAGCGTGGAAAAGAGGAAGCAGAGGCCAAGGCCCAGGCAGTGCGCGACACCACGAAATTGTCCAAACAGCAGAAGACATGAGGAGAAGAGCATGAAGGATAGAAGTCACCTTCACCCGGGACTGAAGCAAAAACAAATAAGCCAATAGAATAAGGTGGCATGGACTCGCAGACAACGTCCACCCAACTCAAGCGTCAATGACCACAAGAGAAGGCAGTGCCACGGAAGAACCAAGGCGTCAAAGACATCCTTCGACCTAATCACCCTCACTGAGGGGGATTTGCATAATATCAGAGAAATGGTGAGGGATGTCATTGTGGAGGACCTCCAACAGTTCGACGAGTAGTAGAAGTTGGTATTAAGGGCCCTCTAGACAGAGCTACAGGAGTTGTAGGCTTGCACTCCACATGCTGGCACAGTGTCCACCAACATCATGATCGACACTTCAACTACACGGGTGCAAAGTTGGCCACAGGGGTGCACGATGCTCGAATTGAGATGGCTAGGATTCATATGGAGCTAAACCTACAGATTGAATAATTTCAGTTGAGGGCTCAACCTTCAACTCAGCTGGAAGTTAGGGAACAACGTACCACCACTGTTACAACAATAATAATGGTGGTTGATAGTGAAGTAGTATAGTGCACTTGAATTTTTGAACAATCATTCGAGGTCCTGACCACCCTGCAGGAGGACCCGAATGTAGAGCACCTGGAGATAGAGGTGCGTGAGATACAACAAAGATATGAGGAGGTGAAAGGGACTGCGCAGACAGTTTCTCTTACATAGAGGCTCGCACAGATGTGGGAGGCAAAGGTGCTTAAGGAACAAGTGGATGCCGCTTGGCACAAAGAAGCAGTCCTAAAAGCGCGCCTACAGATATGGATAGACGAGGCATATATGATCACAACTTCCATTGAAGGAAAGCTCACAACACTACAAGAAACTCAACAGAAGATTCAGGGTAGCAGTTTAGCGGGAGTCACTGAGTAAAGAGTGGAAGAAGTCTAGCAGGTGACCACTTAGTGTGCTGCCCAGGTTGCGGTCATCCAAACGGAATTGGGAGGTCTTCACGCTAAGATCTCTGCACCCGCAAAGTGACTCAAGGGCGAGTCACGATGTTTGTGTTAGGGGCCTATTGGGTGCGGGATCCCCCAAGGGTAGTTTTGGGGCTAAAGCCCATATTTTTGTCAAATTTTGTAATCCAAGTGTAAAGAATCTGCATTTTGTGGTCGCGGAGCGTGTAGGTGTTAAGAAGTCATACATTTGTCTACCCTTATTTTGGAAATGTATTGTTAGCTGTAAAAGATCTACCCATGGTTCGCGGACCATGGGATTGTATAAATAGAGATAAGCTCTAAGTAGTTAGAATAATCAATGAATCAAGAAATGAAGATATGATATCTGAGAGATAGCTCTGAGGTAGAAGTCTAAGTTCAGGTTGTAGCATAGGTAGAGGATTTGTAGCTAAGTGCACAGAGGCCTAGAAGTCCATAGCTGAGTGCGCAGGGTGGGTCGAGTCTGTAATCGTTCGGAATTATCAATAAAGAGAAGTATTCTACAATTTTTGTGTCTTTATTTCCTGTTTATGCATGTTGTAATGTTGGGTATAAATTTCACTTATAATGCTTATATGATGCATGAATATATGTAAATGTGTTGGTTAAGCAACAAAGTACAAACATATGTTTACGTGAAGCTAACTAGGATCTGTTAATAAGATAAGTAAGACACTTAGCCTAGTTCGGGAGATATCATAGATCACTGCCTTAGCAGTGTGAAAGTCCCTGAGCCGTAGGTTAGGGCTGTGCAAAAACCAACTGTACCCTTTTGTGAAGGTACTGAAGGGTGGAACAGAGGGCTAAGCAACCTGTGCGAAGGCAAGTATAGCTAGAATAAACTGACATCACAACCATCTCAAGGGTGCAGAAACTTGGTTCCAACATCCCCCCATAGTGCTTCGGGTGAGACTTTAGTCCGTGGTCCACGGGTTTGTTGAGATTTTCTGTTTTAGTCAAATAGGCAAAAATCTCTGAAGGATGACAACAATAGGGATTCAGTTCCTAGATTAGCTCCAGGTTGTTGGGAGGGAGTTAATGCCTCCTATATTTGATGTGAGGGAGTTATGAGGTTGTTAGATTCTCTATTCTATATAATAGGCAACCATTTGGAAGGTTTGCTAAGAGTGTGTGAGGATTTCTTTATGTAATCTCCAAATTTGAATAATATATTTCTGATGCCTATGTTTGGTGGACGTAGCCCAGATTGGTTGGGTGAACCACGTTAAAAGTTGTGTTCTATGTGTTTGATCTTCTGCTGTGTTAATTCTGTGTTTAGTTAATTTTGTTGTTCACCTGATCCAACATGAATCACAAGTACTAATTTATTAAGAGTTTTTCAACCTTTAAATAAATTATATTCCACGTAAATATTTGGATAAAAACCAATCATGAATTATTTAGCCAAGTAGAATTTACCAAAACCACTCTAGCATTTTAGACTAATTACAATATCCAACCTATTGACTCTCGCCAAGTAAAAAAGTTGTGTAGGTATATATATCAATGAATACTAGCTATAGTGATTCTCACTCGCTATAATCTATCTATAATGTTGGCTAATTTATTATTTCTACATCTATAAAATAAATGGTTCCTTCCCTGTAAATAAAAGACCCTCGCATCAATCATCATTTTTTATCCTCATTCATCTGCTTTAAAAACTTTCATTATTTACTTCAGCGGTTTATTTATTTTGTAATTCTTTTGATTTTAAAGCAAAGAACATGTTATTTCAATATCCTATTTCAGTGTACATGAATGCCTCTTAATGTCACATCTCAACATCATATAAAGATTAACAACTATTTACATTACTATTATTATGAAAAAGAAAGCTAGTTTTATGGCTAACACAAATACAACATTTTGGGCACATCCAAGTTATAAATTCACAATTTTACATTTCACATTCATGACTTTCGTATTAGCCCTTGATGCTTGTGGAGTTGAGTAGTAAAAACATAGCCATAAGACATTTTGGGCACATCCTACTCATTATTTCACAATTGTGTATTTCATATTCTTGATTTTAGTATTAGCCTTTAATGATTGTTGAGTAGAGTAGAAAAAACATAATCTAGCAAATAAATTTTAATTGCAAAAAATAATAATAAATAAACATGATAGCACAATAATCAAACACAAAAATTGACACAATGTTTTATGAGGTATTCTTATTATTTGAGGGGTATTTACAACGACCAACTCACATACATGAATTATCCAACCATTCAATAAACTCTCTATTCATTTTATGTGTTCTTATTGCCTCTAGACTTACATGAATAAATAGATTTTTTCTAAATCTATCCATAACTTTTAAAGAAGTTATATAAGAAACTTTTTACATAAACAAAAAAGATATTTCTTTATGTTTCTTCCAAAACGTAGATTACGAAAAACAACCCAAACCAAAGGAACCAATTCTAGCTATTATCCCAAGAATATAGAGAAATAGTTGGAAAATTATAAAAATCTCCACCTTGAAAAAAATTTACCTGATATATCATGCCCAAAATATTCATCACCTTCCTTGCAAGCCAACACAAGTTAGCCACCATGTTTCGAGTTCTCTAATAAAACTGGTTTTATGAAGATATCTACATAAGTTTACTTTGTATTGAGTTATTATAGAGCCACCACTCCACTTTAAACAATAAATCTCAGGCTGTTAGGCTTGCAGGGGATCATCCTACCAGACCAGAACATATCAATAAACAAAAATGATTCTGAAAAGGACTATTGGCAACCTCGTCCAAGAAGCTTTTTGAAATACAATATTGATGGGGCCTCAAAAGGGAACCCCGGTACAACGGACTATGGGGGGGTTCTGAGGGATGAAGCAGGTAATATCCTTTCTCTATTCCACTGTCATTTAGAAAAATTCACCAATAACATGGAAGAATTGATGCCGTTGGAACAGGGCCGAGAGTTTTTGAAGTAGGAGAACTGTCACAATGTGATGATTGAAGCCGACTCTGAGTTAGATATTAACTTGGTAAAAAGAATTCATTGTGGATCAGAGCTGGAGAAAGTCCCTCAACACTAGAAATTTATCTGGGGTTTCCAGAGAATTCAGGGTCACCTTTAGGGGCTTAACTCAATGAGGTTCAATCATGTGCACAGAAAGGCTAACAAACTGGTGGATTTCTTGGCCAACCAAGATGTTAGCTGCAAGGAAAGAAGAGCTCTGATAGGGTGGAAAGAAATACCAAAAATCGTTTTAAAAACCCATAGTCATAACCTAGCGGAAAAGGACAAATAAGTGTTTTGGAAGAAACCTAAAAAGGATAGGTCTCGATGATCATTTTGCAGATGGTTTCTCTCATTTGGGTTAAATAGGTAGAAGGTTGGCCCTGGTTGGTAATGGCAGATACGGTAATCTCATCTTCAAAAATCCCTAGTGTTTGGCGAGAGTGTTTCTCAGTCTAGAGAAAAGCTTTGGAGAACAACCACCAACAGTGGAGAAGGAGGCATCATTAGCCAAATTTCCATAGTCGGATGATAAAACCGCCGGCCGAGTTGTTTTTAGGCGATTGCACCGCTTTTGAACAAAAAGTGGTTTTGGAGAATGGGTTGTGATACCATACGAAGCCTAACACGTGGAGGAGGGTTGGAACCGAAAACCACCCTCCTCGTACATTAAAGTTCAACAGCATCTAGTCGTGCGATAGTTAGCTCAGTTGTCCATTCTCAAAAATCCATTCAATGATCAGGATTTATCATGTGGTTTTGTGGGGTTGGGAGGTTAAACATCATGTTTCTTCTAGGAGCGATATGCATATCAATCGTCAGATTAAGAGAGGAATTTGGACGGTGGTGATCAAAGAGGCAAGTTAATGGATCGTTCTCCCGAGATTTTGTGGGGAAGGCTCACGTGCCCAACTTTTCTCGTTGCTTATTTTTTTGTATGTAACTTAAAGAGTTAGGCTGGTACATTTCAAGGGTGGGTGTGTCTTTTTTTAGTAGGGAAAATGTCTGTTTTGCCTATTTCCACAGAGTTTGGTGGACATTTCTATATATTGTAAAATGCCTGCTTCAATGAAATAGAAGGTCTGTCTCTTGCTTTAGCAGAAAAAACAATAACTTGTGTTACAAATTTGTATTTAACACATATATGTTTTGTCTTACTATAATAAGATGGATTCCTTGCAAAATGAATTTCTCTAACTATCACAAAATACACTGACCTCGTTTTTCATCTTTCCAAACTCACATAGGAAACCTTTTAATCAAATTGCCTCTTTGGAAGCATGTTAAATAACTATGTATTCTACCTCAGTAGTGGATAAATAAAATATGTTATGAACCTTTGACATCCAACTAACAGGTCCACCTACAAGAGTAAAATCATATTGAAAAGTGGATCTCCTCCTCTCCAAGTCACCTGCAAAATTTGAATCAGCATACCTAAGACTAAATCAATACTACCATTATAGGTGATACAATAATTACTTGTGCCCCTAAGATACCGAAGCACCCATTTCACTATTGTCCAATGCTCCTCATGTGGGATTTCCATTTATTTATCGACAACACAAATTGCATATGAAATATTGGGCCTTGTACTGACCATCGCATACATTAAAAATAATATTGCATTAGCATATGGTACATGAGACATATACTTTTCTTCATAATTATTAGAATACAAACATGAATAAAGCTTGAAATAGGAAGCTATAAGGATTTGAATAGGTTTCACATTATTCATTCTAAATCTTAGAATTATTTTCTCCACATACTTCTCCTCTGATAACTATAAATTACCATTTTCCTTGTCTTTCTGTATGTCCATGTCCAAGATTTGTTTTGTTGCTCCAAGATCCTTCATTTTGAAATTCATAACTCAACCTCTAACTTGTTGATCTCAACCATGCTATTGCTTGTTACAACCATATCATCAACATATAACACCAAAATAATGAATATGCCATTTTTAAACTCTCAAAAGTAAACACAAACACCATGCTCACTTTTGGTAAAATTGTATCTCATCATGGAGGAATCAAATTTTGTGTACCTATGCCTGGAAGACTACTTCAGGCCATACAATGACTTCTTGAGTTTCCAAAACAAATCTCTCCTTTCGATTTTGAACAAACTATTATGGTTGGTCTATATATATATATATATATAATATATATATATATATATATATATATATATATATATATATCTTCATGTAAGAAGGTTGTTTTAACATCTAGTTGCTCTAAATCTAGATCAAGTAATGTAACTAATGTTAGCACAACTCGAATTGAAAAAATCTCAAGGAAATCAACACCTTCATTTTGAGAATATCCTTTTGCAACCAAACTTACTTTGTGCTCCTGAACAATATCAACAACACTTTTCTTAAATTTGTAAGCCTACTTGCAGCTGACAACCTTGTTATCCTTACGAAGTTCCACTAGATGCCATGTCTTATTTGTTTGTAAGGCATCCATTTCCTCTTTTATTTCTACTTTCTATTTATTACTACTAGATACTTCCATTTCTTTGTGACAATAAATAGATTCTTTGACATTAGTAATCAAATAACAAATGTAGAAAAATCATCATACCTTTTAGGAAAAGATTTGATTCGTGTACATCTCAATAGAATTTGTTCTGCTAATTCCTCAGTTTGTTGAGAAATTTCTGTATCCATATCTTATTTTGTAGGAGTTTCTTCATGAACATATTCATGATCCTGTTCCCTTCAAGATGATTCATTTTCCAATTGAACTTGTTGGATTTGTTGTGCTTTTTCCTATTTCATTTCACCATCTATATCTGAATTTATGAGTGATGATTCATCAAACATGACATCTCTATCAATGATGATTTTGTGGGTAGTAGGATCCGGTAATTTATATCACTTAAATCCATCACCATATCCAACAAAGATTAGCCTTTCTGATTTTGGATCTAACTTAGAATGATGATTCTTTCGAATAAAATCATAGACATCACAACCAAAAACTTTAAGATTTGAATAATCACAAGGTTGGCATATCCACACCTCTTATGTAATCTTACAACTAATTGCAGTTAATGGTTGCCAATTTACAAGATAGAATTCTATAAGAATTACTTCAGCCTACAATTCCTTCTGCAACTTTTCATTATTGGGCATACTTCATTCACTCTCTAGAAGATTCCTATTCATGTGATCAATAACACCATTTTGTTGACGAGTATAATCCGTGGGCTTATGTCTTTTGATCTTAGTTTCGTTGCACTAATATTTGAATTCCTTTGAACTAAACTCAATTCCATTGTTAATTCTCAAACATTTAATTGTATTTCCAGTGATATTTTCAAAGAAATCTCTATATTGTTTAAAAGCATCAAATACATAAGATTTTCTTTTTAGTAAATAGATACACACATTTCTAGAGTAATCATCTATAAATGTTACAAAATATGAATATCCTCTAAAAGATACTTTAGGAAATGGTACACAAATATCTGAATGGAAGTGGTACCTCAATAAATTCGTATGAAGAGAACTAATTCCTATGAAGACACATATGATGGGAAGCAACAAAATCTAGAAACCAATTATGATGATGTTGATAAATAGTAGAAGTGGGTAATACCTCATCAACAATACTTTCATTACTTTCAGCTGAATTAGCTTCCTTTGTATAGTCTGTTTTAGCAACTTGTTCCTTTATTATCCAACAATATTAAGATGCCCTAATTTCTTATAGTTTAACACTTTAACTTACCCTTCTTCCCTCTTGACTTCGATCTTGATGTGTCTCTTAAATTTTGATGTTTTTCTTTTGATCGAACTTTGTCCACCATTAATTATGATGTTGAGGTTTCAAGGCTAGATTTTTGTCAAGTTTCCTTATATAACACAACTCCCACAACAACATCAAAATCAATGGTATTCGTAGAAATAAAATTGATAGAGGTTACAAAATGATCCCAAGACTCAGTCAAAGAATACAATAGTGTAATTTCTTTGTCTCCCCCTTCGATATTTACATCTATACTTGACAACTGACATAAAAGAGTATTTAAAGAATACAAATGATCAGAGATATTTATACCTTCATTAGAAATACTATATATTAAGGCAATACCATCCCACAATGTGGAGGTGAATATGTAGGTGTTGAGAAGGTGCTCCATTGTCTCCTCTTGTAATTCACATAGATGGCATGTGGATGGGCCCAAAATTCCCCGTTTCCATATATTCTCCCATGTCAGAATCTTCTTATCATGTACTAGCCACATGAATAGTTTGATTTTCATCCATCCTTGGTTCTTCCAAAGATCCTTCCAAACCCAATTTGGTTTTGTAGAATCAAGCTCAAGGGCTATGCGTTTGGCCTATTTAAGGTTAAAGGTGCCTTCATTGTTATTTCCCATCTAAGATGGTTAGAATCAATTGATATCAGTATTTTTCATTGATCCAGAATGGTTGTTAGAGCATTACCCTTTTCTTTCAAGGGTCTATTATCCCTTTATTCCATTTTCTTCCAAGTTCTCCATTTTCTTTTGGTATTTATCTGATCTGAAAAATCATTTACCCAAAGTAACCCTTTGGTATTAGTATCATTCTTGAGATCCACAAAGCCGTCTCCTAACAACTTAGGTTCTTGCTGCCATTATCCTCCCAAAACCAAGCTAGGTCTCCCGCTCTAATTTCCCAGATTCTTTTGAACTATGGCTCTATTCTCCCAAGATTTATTCTAGACGTGGGAGCCTTTTATGATACTAGACATCCTTATGTGGTCCTTGTCTTGCCAATTACTTGCATATTTCTGGTTCCAAATTTGAGCCCAATGAGCATATGAATATTTTATCCATCTCCATCATAATTTCCCCCCCAAGACTTTATTTAGTACTTCAAGGTCATCCAGTCCTAAACCCTTGTGGTTTTTATGTTTGCAAATTTTTTCCTAGGCTATCTAGGCCCATTTCTTCCTTTCCTCCCGTTTATTCCCATAGAAAATCTCTTTGGATATTACTGCATTGTTGCATAACTCCCTTTTGAAATGGCAGAGCTGAAAACATGAAGATGGGTATTGTTTGAAGGACATATTTTGTTAGCACCAGTCGGCCCACCAAGTTCAATATTTTGTTTGTCCATATTCGAGTCTTTCCCTACAACTTATTAAGCACAGGCTCCCAAACAATATTTTTTAGAGGTTTGTCTGTGACCGGTACTCCCAAATATTTGGATGGTACCATATCTCTTTGAAAGCCTAGAATTCTAGAGATATTTTGTTGGATAGCAATGTTAGTATTGAAAAAGAAAATCTTTGATTTGGAGAGGCTTACCTCTATACCCACCGCCATAGCAAAGTCACTTGGGATTTGTTTGTAAGCTAGTGCTTCTTTGACCGTGGGAATGCCTTGTAGCATGGTATCATCTACAAATTGTTGATGGGTGAAAGCTTGCTCTTCCCCAAAAAGTTTGATACCCTGGATCTTACCTGCTTTTTTAGTGGAATTGATGGCTCGTCCAACTCCTTCCATCATAAGAATGAAGAGAAAGGGGGAGAGAGGATCTCCCTGTGTGAGGCCTCTTCAAGGTTTAAATGTCTTAGATGGAGAACCATTTACCAGAATTTAAAAAATAGAGGAAGTCACTAGGGCCATATCCCATCTTACTCAGTTGTGATCAAATCCAAAAGCTAGACGGACCTTCCTAATGTAGGTCGAATTTAACTTATCATAAGCCTTTTCTAGGTCCAATTGCATAATCATACCCACCTACCTTTTACTCATCAATGAATGAACTATATCATGTGCTTGAATCATATTATTGAGAATTTTTCTGGCCTCCATATATCTCGTTTGCTCCACAGAAGCCAGGGTATGAAGATTGGTTGTTATTTTGGATATTATCTTATACACCACATTGCATAAAGCTATAGGTCTAAAGATGTCCGGTCTCATAGCATTGTCTTTTTTGGAAATCAAGGAGATGAAGGATGTATTGATCACTTTCAATACTGTTCTATTATTCCTGGAGTCCTCCACCACATTCAGAATATCTTGCTTGACAATACTCCAACATGCTTTAAAGAAATCTACATTGAAACCACCCAGGCCTGGTGCTTTGGAATTCTTCATTTCTTTGATGACTTCACTAACCTCCTCTTCATTCATTGTCCTATTAAGATTATAATTATCTTCTCTTGTTACTAGCTTAGGAATGTGCGTGAAGTCCCTGATAAATTGTAATCTATCTAAGAGAGGTTCGTCCTCTATGCTCTGAAAATGTTGAAACAACATAGCTTCTATTTCTTTATGGGTATTAATATGTTGGTCTTTGGAGTCCTTGATCATAGAGATCTTGTTGTGAGACCTATGCTCCATTATAGATCTATGGAGAAACCTTGTGTTTTTCTCCCCTTCTTTTAGCCATTGTACTCTTGATTTTAGATTTCCTCTTGTTTGCATAAGTCCTCCCACTCCTATTGATGCTTGTTGGATTTTTCATTTCTTTCCCCTTTAAATCCATCTATGATAAGGGTTTGATTAATTTCCTGCATTTTTTTCTCAACAACTTTTTTTCGTTTCAAAAATATTGCCAAAATCATTCTTAGTCCAATCTTTAAGCCTGAGTTTCATGTGTTTTGATCTTTTGTGTAATAGAAACATTCTCGTTTGTTGGATCTCCAGATCTTATTTCTACCATTTTTCAATGTTTTTAATGAATTCTGGATGGGTGAGCTAGATATTTTCAAAACTAAAAGATCTGTTCTTTGGGGCTCCAATGTCGGTCACCTCAAATTGAACAAGCCAATGGTCCGAGCCACCAAAAGGGAGAATTCTTGCTATCACATCAAGGCCTGGGAGCATGAGGTCCTCGGAGATAATGAATCTATATAACTTGGAGGCTACTTGAGACTCTCCTCCTCTTTTGTTGTTCCAGGTAAAGAGGCCATTACTTGTATTTGTATCAACTAGATTCATGTTGTCTATAAAATTCTGAAATGTTGTAGAGTCTTTGCTTAGTGTTCTGGTCCCACCTCTTTTTTCCGATAGGAATTTGATCATGTTAATGTCCCCACCCAAAATCCATGGTATTCCTGGATGTATCTCTCTTAGATCCTCTAGAGAAGTGAGTAGTCTAAGTTTATCATCAGGTCTCTGAGGGCCATAAACGTTTGTGATTAAATAGATCTCCTTGTCTCCCACAGGTTGAATAACCACTGATAAATAATTCGTAGATGCCTTAGCATCCACTATGCCAATCGTTTCGGGGTTCCAAAGTGTTAGAATGCCTCCTGCTGTTTTGTCTGCCTTGACTTCTAGAAATTTATATCTATTGAGCCATTTTCTGTGTGTTTCTCTTATTTTTTTAATTGAACATTTAGTTTCCTAGATGAAAATCATATCTAAAGTTTCTTGTTTAATTCTATTATGAAGATTCCTTTGCTTCCTTTTACTTCATAGACCTATAATATTCCAAGATGTGAGCTTCATTAAGAAATATTTGTAAAGGAGCACCTGGATAGATCTTTCATCTTACCTGAATCTATCATTAGTTTTCCACATTCTATCATAACTCATTTTGTTTCTTTCTACCCCTTTTTCTTCCTAGGTTTTTGGGAGCGAGTCTTGATGTCGTTTTCAAGGTTCTCACCCCTTCTTTCTCCTGTCTTTCGAGGTTTCTTTTCCCTCCCAACCGTTTCGCCTGAGTTCTCCACAAAAACAGTTGTTGCACTCTACTAAAGTCATCTTAAGGTAGTGAATCCATACCTTCCATGGTCCCCTGTTTTAGGAATCTTTCTAAATGTAGATGTTCTCTTTCAAGATGATCCTGCAGTTTATGATCCTCTATTTAAACCTCACTCGAGGTCATTTCTTGGTCCATTTCAAGTTCCATGTTGCTCAATATAGCCTCATTTTGCTGGTTAATGTCCTATGTCTTCTCCCTATCTTCTTCCTTTCCTTTCTCCCTTGGTCTATCCTCCATGGCCTGATTTTCCTTTGTTACCTCTTCCTCTTCTTCTAGTATCTTGTACCTATTCTGACTTGCCTATTTCTCCTCAGTGTGGGTTTTTTTGTAACCTTCTCCCTCCTTTACCTCTATTTCCCACTTCATGAAAGCTCTCAATTTCTTTCCCTATTGTAGCTTTACTTCTACTCTCTATATTGTTGAGAGGGCAGTCTCTGAATAGATGCCCATGTTCATGGCATTTGCGATATCTAAAAGGTACATGTTCATAATCTGATGTTTGCACCCATTCTTCATCAAAAACTTCTAGGATCACCTCATCCAATAAAGCTCCAGAGAGATTCATCTCAACACATATATGGGTTAAGGAGGTGTACTTTCCCCTTCTAGATGCCTCAGATATTTTAACCAAATTCCCTAATTTATTTCCTATTATTGATAAATATTCTAGTTGTTAGTAATCTAGTGGTAAGGAGTAGAGTCTTACCCAAAACAGGAATGAAGTGAAATTCTCATGCTCTGGGACAAAATTCATCATCCAAGGCTACATATGGAGGCCTACAGCTGCAAAGAAGTAGGGCCCCCCTTCAAACACCCTGTATTTATCCTCGATGCTAGTAAAAACTACAGTGAAGAAACCCTTTGACCCAAGATGTAGGTCTATATCCCATTTAGGTTTCCAGTGACATTTAATCCATGTCTGTAATGCCTTGTCTGTGGGCCATAACCCCATGAATTTACAAATTATAGCATAAGTCCTCATGTGATCCCTATGCGCTTGTAGTGCTAGATCACTTAACACCACTCTCGGTATGATAGCGGTCTAAGGCTTACATGGACCATTTTGTTTTTTGTCTTCTCCTTTATGTCTCTTGTCCTCTTCTCCTTTTTCTTTTTTATGTCTCCCTCCATCCTATTATTCTACTCATGTGTGTTGTTGTCTCATTTCCCTCCTCCTCAAAAACCTTTTTCGACCTCCAACAGTTTCTTTCCTCGGTTGGAAACTGTTTGATTGTAGGAGGGAGTGGAGCTCCCCCTTTTACACCCCTCCATGGTGTTCAACACCTGAATAATTTTTGTAAACCCTAGCTCTTACTAGTCATTGCTCCTTCCCTCTACCTTGGACTCCTCTTCTGCTATTGTTGTATTCACCCGGGATAAATTTAGGACATTTGTATATCGCATTAATCAAGAACGTATTATTTTGTATAAAAATAAGTAATATATTTAAATTGATATATGACTATAATTTTCAATTTTATGATTAAACCTTAATGTCAAGGAATTTAAAATAAAAATATATATTAATATTGTTATTTTTGCATGTTTCACATTCATATAATGAGTAGGAAAAAATATTAAATACGTGATGACATAGCTTTTGGCATAACATTTAGACTATATTTTATAATTGAGGAGAAAATAGAATAAATTTAATTTGTTAGGCCTTAAAAATATGTCTTAAATACATAATTTATTTATATTTAATAATATATAAAATATATTATTTTCTTTAAACATATAAGTTAATTATATTTTTACTTTACGTTAGGATTTTATGAAAATGAGAAAATTAGATATAATAAACAAGCAATAAATATTTAAACCATGATTTGCATTGAACAATTTAAATTAGGGAAAAAAATATTAATAAATTTATTATTGACTTTGCCTAAAACACAGCCAAACCGACCAACAACTTCACCATTTAACTCTCACTCATTATAATCTAGAAACTTTAAGTCTTTTAATGACTTAAGTGCATGTAATACCATGAGCTTAATACTATGGGTCACTAATACCTAGTGCCCAAAACCACAAGCCTTAACCATAATTATTGACACAACCTGAACTCTACCATTGGGTCATGTTTATCTAACAATCCTATGTTTAAATTTGAATTTGGGTTTTCCTTCACCAAATCCAAACAAGCTAGCCAAGTGGGTCAAGTTAATCTAATAATCCCCTTTTTAAACTTGATTTTGGGTTTTCCTTCACCAAATCCATACAAACTAGCCAACTGAGCTAGCCACCACTCACCTCTAAGCCCTACCTGTCACGCCCCTACACCTGTGGTAGTCTTTCAACCACTTATAGTGAGGTGCGGCACCACCGAACACTTTCTTTTCACCAATACTTTTGTTCATGGACTACACCTTAACATTTGATACTTAGTTTATTTTTCTTTGCCAAGTATTATTATTAGCATTTATATTAATGAACACCCATACACATCCATTATCCACAACAATTCTACATATACAACTCAATTGCAATAGTTTAATGGTAGGGGAAACTCACTGAATGAGAGTCTACCCGATTTCAATATATTTTCAATTTTTATACAAATACAAGTATTACCTTGGAAACCCCAAGTTTCATACTTAGACAAATTTTAGACTTCATGTCTTGCCACTGAGCTGCCCACCTCGTGCACACCTTGCACGGTGGTTACTCTCACAATCCACACTTAGCCAAATTTTCACTTACTCAACCATCAGGCAGCACCTTCGTGCAGCCCTACACGAACCATTCAACCGTGGGTGGGTGCCTTCGTTTCCACCCTCACCCGAGTTCGTTTCACCATCGGGCGAGCACCTTTCCTGCAACCCTCCACCCAAGTTCACTGTTGGGTGGGAGCCTTCGTGCACCATCCAACTGAGTTCACCGTCGAGCGGGCGCCTTCGTGCACCCTCCACCTGAGTTCACCAGCCAGTGGGCGGGCACCCTTGTGCAACCCTTCACCCATGCCTTCAACCTACATGCAAGTTCGCCTTCATGTGGCCCTCCACACGTGTCACTAGTTCGTTCACTTACTGGGAGTGCCTGCATGCGGCCTGCCTACCAAACCCGTTCACTCGGCGGGCACGCCTTCATGCAGCCCGCCTACCAAATTCACTCGTTCACCAAACTCATGCAACCTCCGTGTAGGTCTGCCTGGCGGGCGGGCACATCAACCTGTGGTTCCTGCGCCTCTATGCTGGCTCCTCCACACTTCGACCTGCACCTCGCACCTCTCCTAAATGCTCGAGCTCCTTGGATGATTGAATGACTTGTTCGTTGATTGCCTTAGCTCCTCCTCTCATATGCCTATGTATATGGTGGTGAGGAGTAGTCATGACATTCAGTCGACCTCCCATTCTTTGTGCAGCTGACCTCTGAACTTCATATTAGCTCTCCCATGAGGTGGGTTGGCCTGGCCATCACACGGGACTGACCCCTCATCTCGCCCAACACTTCTCCAAATTTTAGTCGGCTTGTGGGTGACTTGCCTAGCTCGTCCCCACCATATAAACAGATGACCAAGACTTATCCAATGTGCATTTTCACATCGTACGGTCATTTACCTTAGCAGCAGCTTGCCAACTTCGCACGGGATGTGCATCGTGCCATCTCATGGACTATAGGTCCTTACATCTTCCTCCACCTGAAGTCATTGTCATCCTTGACAATATGCCATCCCGGTAACCATCCTGCCACCAAGATCATCATCTCATCCCTGGTCCATGATATCAACTAGTCCATACACTGTAACATCCCTGCAACATATGTAAAACAATTGTTTCCACCATGTGTCATCCCATCCTGTGAACTGTCGTCAGATACTCCAACATAATGCCAACATCTCTCTGCACACTTCTGGAACCCATGATTCGAACTAGTTGGGTGATCACTCCAACTGTCACACTCAAACCATAAGAATGCACATCATAATTCCTACACCAGTCTTTCTCAAACTCTGCCACATCCTGGACTCACCAAGAATCTCTTCCATACTCAGGTCCATGGAAAATCCATCCCATCTGCAACATGTCATTATGCTAATTCCAAACCATTCTTGCATCATCGGTCATACATGCTCAACCGGTTTTAAGGACTCACTGCCATGAGCAGCCAACAATGAGCCCCATCTTCTATCTCATCTAAGAAGATGTAGAGGGAGTAGAGCCTGAAGGCTCACCCTCACTAATAAGCTCAATCAATCTGTCAGGATCCTCTATCTCCATCCTCTGTAGATGTGGCACCCAATCCTCCTCATGGACATTCAGTCTCACATAAACATCCACGTCATCATCATCCTCAACTTCCTCTAGTATTCTTGACAAATCCAAGATACTATCAGATAGTGTCCTGATAACCAATAACTTCTCGGTAAGCTTTGCCTCAACAACATAGAATCTCTTACACATATCATCAATGCGCTTTTCATCCTCCATCTACATCACTACTAGTTTACAATCAGGTCTTGTCACACCAATGGTTGGAACACAAACGGGTACATCTTCCCTTCCATCGTAAATGTATAGCTTCTACAAATGTGGAACAATCATCGCATCATATTTTTTCAAGAATTCCATCCCCAGTACAGCTTCATAGTCATCAATCCGCACTATAGTGAAGTCAACCTTCCCGGTCCACTCACCTAGTGTTGTGTCCACCCTTTCAGCTACACCAAGTATAGAATTAGGAGGAGAATTGATTGTCTTCATTTGTGCTTTCATTGGTACAAATTTTAGCCCAATCCTTCTCGCAACATCCTCACTCATGAAGACATCAACACTCCTAATTTTCATCCGATCATACTCCAAACCGTTACTGTCAGGATCTCTTCAAGAGATCACTTTTGTAGTAGTAGCAGCTCCAAGAATATGCATCATCCCCACAGAAGCTTCTTCTTTCTTCGTATTAGTATGCAGTAGTGGCCACTTTCAGTCTAGAAGGACAATTCTTCACCGTATGTGGTTCAGCACATATCCAAGACTTCAAGGCTTTCTTCGTCTTCGTCTTCTAATCTGATTTTGAAGTATGATCCTTCTTCTTTTCTTTCGACTTATCGAACTTCTTCTTTTTCTCATCAGAAATTTCGTCATAATGCTCCACCAGTCGATCCACAGCAGCAAAAGCTTGCTCAAGTGTCATAATCTTCTACCACTTCACTTCATTATGTGCAAAAGGTTTCAATCCAATAATGAAGTTGAACATGTTGTCCCTCTTTGCCATGTCAGGAAGTTCCAGAACTGCGCTCGTAAACTCCCGCTAATATGTCTGTAGGTTCCCTGTCTACTTGATAAACATAATCTTCATCCTTGCTTCCCATGTTTCATCCTAAGGGCTAAAGTGGGTCTGCAATACCCTATTCATATCATCCGACAAAGTTATGTCATCAATACTGCCACTAGCAATCTGATCCATCCTCCTTCGTCACCACATCTTAGCATCCTTCATCAAGAATTGAGCAACTGCCTTCACCTTTGTCTCATTTTCGGATAGACCCAAGCATTCCAAGTTTTGCTCCATATCCCAAAGAAAGTTACCAAGAGTCTTCACACTTTCTGTACCATCATAAGATTTTGGTTCCTTGATCTTCACATGAGACACTCCTCCACCTTAGTTGTGTCTCACAGCCTTCTTTAACACCGTGATCTCATCATTTCCTTCATTAAGAGATTTCTGCAAGTTCAAGATTTCTGCCAAACCTCGGACCATTGCTTCTACAATCTCCTTGATTTCATCTTCATGTTGTGTACACTTAAGATCAGTGTACTCATGCTAAGTCTAGAGTTCATCAAGTTCTTCCCTCATCTTCGCATTGGCTTCTTGATCTTTCATGACCACAGCCATCTTCGCAATCCATTAAGATGCCAATTCCTCCATTCTTTCCAATATCCTTTCTAGGAAAGCGTCGGTTGCATTGTGGCTAGATTCACCCAATACAAAATGAGATTCACCTGCCATATCTGCTAACAGCTTCCTTCTTTATGATCTAGTATAGACCATCCACCAACTTCACCATGTTCCCTGCAAAACTGAAGCAGCTCTTGTCTCACATGTATATGAAACCAACTTCCTTCACTTGCAAGTACCCTTGTTCCACTGTCACATAGTCACACTTCTTGCAAAACTTCTTGTCAAATCCTTCAAACCCGCTCTAATACCACTTGTAATGCCCCTACACCTACGGTAGTCTTTCAACCACTTATAGTGAGGTGCGACACCACCGAACACTTTCTTTTCACCAAAACTTGTGTTCATGGAATATGCCTTAACATTCGATATTTAGTTTATTTTTCTCCACCAAGTATTATTATTAGCCTTTATACTAACAAACACCCATACACATTCATTACCCACACCAACTATACATATACAACACAATTGCAACAGTATAAAGGGAGGGGCAACTCCCTGAATAAGAGTCTACCCGATTTCAATATAATTTCAATTTTCATACAAATACAAGTATTACCTTTGAAACCCCAAGTTTCATTATTAGACAAATTTCAGACTTCGTGTCTTGCCAGCAAGCTGCCCACCTTGTGCACACCTTGCACGGTGGTCACTCTCACAATCCACACTTAGCCAAATTTTCACTTGCTCAACTGTCAGGCAGCACCTTCGTGTAGCCTTACACGAGTTATTCGACTGTGGGAGGGCGCCTTCATTTCACCCCTCACCCGACTTCCTTTCACTGTCAGGAAGGCACCTTTGTGCAGCCCTCTACCTGAGTTCACCGTCGGGCGGGCACCTTCGTGCACCCTCCACCCAAGTTCACTATTGGGTGGGCACCTTCGTGCACCCTCCAGCCGAGTTCATCGACCAGTGGGCGGGCACCTTCATGTAGCCCTCCACCAGCACTTCCAACTGATGGGTGGGCGCCTCATGCAACCCTTCACCCGTGCCTTCGACCGATGGACAAGTGCGCCTTCGTGCCGCCCTCCACCCATGTCACCAACACGTTCACTCGGCGGGCATTTCTTTGTGTGGCTTGTCTACCAAACTCGTTGACCAGGTGGACACACCTTCTGATGGCCTGCCTACTGAACTCACCCGTTCACCAAACTCGTGTGACCTCCATGTAGCTCTGCCCTATGGGTCGGTGCATCAACCTGCGGTTCCTGCGCCTCTATGCTAGCTCCTCCACACTTTGACCTGCACCAGGTACCTCTCCTAAGATTTTCGAGCTCCTTGGATGATCGAATGACTTGTTTGTTGATTGCCCTAGCTCCTCATCTCATCTGCCTATGTATATGGTGGTGAGGAGCGGTTATGCCATTTGGCCGACATCCCATTCTTTATGCAGCCGACCTCTAAACTTCCTATTAGCTTGACCGTGAGGTGGGTCGGCCTACCCATCACATGGGACCACCCCCTCATCTCGTCCAACACTTCTCCAATGTTCGGTCGACTTGTGGGTGACTCGCCCAACTCGTCCCCACCATATAAAGACACGACCAAGACTTCTCCCATGCACATTTTCACATCACACACTCGTTTGCCTTAGTCGCAACTTGCCAACATCGCACGGGATGTGCGTCCTACCCGTCGTACAGACTACAGGTCCTTACACTATGAGTTTAATAAAAAGGTATTTGAGAATTTCATATCTTGTCCTAGTTCAACATGTTTCCACATGCTTCTCAATATCACATAGCTTTACATCAACCTTTTTTTAGTGATTTACTAGAGTAAAGATGCCTTATCAAGTCTTATAGTACTATGTCCACTTACATGATTTTTTTCATGGGTTACTATAGTGACTTGAAATCACCATTCTTTGATTCCATTACTACACTTTGAACCCAACAACATGTTTATCAGCACAAGTTCACACTACTCAATGTGGTTTCTAGTACATTGGACATTCAACGACAACTTCTCACACAATACATGGTACCTTTTCCTCTTCTGCTTTGATCAATTTCAGTTTTTTCTACATTCCAAGATTTTTCTATCTCCCTTGGACCAAAACGAAAAGCCTATGCAGATATTATTTCAACAAATCAACAAATTCCACAATATGTCGAAGAAATCCTCTTGGGGCTCAAACCTGGCCAAAGTTTCAATGGCGAACCATGAAATATCCAGTTTTTACGACCATAAGTCATGACCACCATGATTAAAAATACAGGAAAAGTCATGGGCACCTAGCCACCACATTGAAAGTCATGGGCGCCACAAGGTTCTTGTCCTTTTCCTCATGGCATAAACCGAGTGCCACCTCACGACAAGATTCAAGGAAAGTCTATTAGCAAGCTTCGCTAATCTTGATGTTGCCACAATGTCATTGTCGCAATACTCTCCCAACAGGTTGGAATGTGTAGCATGCACCATTTCTAGACATAGCGAGGATTTTTTGCTTGCAAAAAAACTTTGCAATGGGCACCATTTCTAGACATAGAAAGCGTTTGTCACTTGTGAAAAACTTCTACTTCGTTTTCTACCAATCCTTTGTAGGAATTTTCAAGCTTAAAATTCAAACATTCATCTCCTTCGCTTATTTACAATTGTCTCAGTCTATCAAACATACTTCCCGTACTGTCTCTCACAAGTGGCACTCCATCAATACACGGTGTTTTTAAAGCCTTTTATCCACGCAATTCACATGGAAACCATGACTACATGTCATGATTGTATGAGACTGATCCATGATCCTCGAGGCACAACGTGCACTCGCTGTTGTTGCCTCATTTTGCTCTCATGTGTCATTTGAGGGTGGAAAACCACATGAATTCAACCTCTACGATTCCTTGCTATTTGAGCGGCTTGCCATTGTCCCGAATTCCTGTTGTTGTGACTGGTTGTGCCAGCAGATGTACCAAACCAGCTACAACTTATGGTGCTCCATGTTCTCACACCCACCGAACAAAAAACAATCAAGCTTCTCCCTCAGATTCAACATTACTTCATCGATGCAAGACAACACTTTGGCTTCGGGGACTTGGTCACGAATCCCTTATCGTTTCTCGCACAAAAAAACAACGAATGTGATCAGACCAATCCAATGCACTGGTGGCATGCTCTTCATCGAACCATTGATCAACTCACCCTATTGGTTTGTGGAAGAAACCATTGGTTCAACCAATCCTCATAGTTTCTGCAAAAAAGTCCATTCCTAATGACAATTCAACGATGGTAATAATTTCATGATAACAAACAGTTCACGCTTTCATGCTTTATTCACCCCTAACTACCTTCGTTTCCAGAAGAGCACACAATCTCTACAATACCATGATATGGTGGGGTACAAGCTCTCAATAAAAGAAGCAAACCCACACATTTATCTTGAAAATAGATCATTCACAAATCCTCTCTCTACAGGTGATGAGTTTGACTATGCCCCTGTCGCCAACCAAAGCTCTAATACCACTCGATAGGATTCTAAGAAAATGAGAGAAATGAATATAATAAGCAAGCAACATATATTCAAATCATGCATACCATGATTTGCCATGAAATGTTGAAATTTGGTACCAGAGAGTAGGTGGTTCCCTTAGGCTTTGATATTTGGCCTAGGGAAAAATGTCCAAAAGATTTTAATTTTTCTCCTAAAGTGACTTTATAATTTTTATAAAGTTAAAATCTAATTTAAAAGTGACTTTAAGTGATAAAGTTACTAAGTCTAATTTTAAAGTGACTTTTATAAAGTCAATGAAAAATTAGAAAGGAAAAGTGACTTTGGGAATAAATGACTAAGTGGATCTTTATTAAAGTGGGTGAATTAAAAAATAGAAAGTGAGATTTAAATGTGCATTTAATCTCAGCCATTGATCTAAACCTATTTCAGCCATTGGATTTAGAGATCACCCAAAAGTCACTTGGATCACCCAAAAGTCGCTTGGAGTTATATTAAAGGAGGAAAAGGAGGAAAAGATCATTCATTCTTTCATGAGCAGATTGGGAGAAGGAGAGCAAGAGAGCAAGGGATATTTTTGGACAAGAAGGAGAAAGAGGCAGCAGTTTGGCACACATACCAGGCAGCTCTTCAGCAAAATCATAACAGCAGAAAGACAAGCAGAACAGCAACAAGAACAAGCAGAAAAAACTAATTTTTTTGCTGAAAACTGAGAAGTTTCCAGGTGGTCTGTTGGGCTGAAAACGGATAAGTTTGCTTGCTGAAAAAAAAAAAATTATTTTGCTGTAATTTTTGCTGAAATTTTCTTGCTGTAAAACGACATTTTTCAGAAATAAAGAAGAGCTCTCAAACTGGTTTTCCCCAAGAGTTGTAGGGGGTTTTTCCAGGGTCACGTTGACAAAAAATATCAGTGTTTTAATGTGTTTTAATGGCTGTTTATTACTGCTGATTTTTATTTCTGCAATTTCCAACATTCTGTAAATTTTCCAGAATTTGTGTTTTCAGCAAATTTATTTTTTTCAGCCTGTTGAATGTATGTTTATGGGAAATGGCATTTAACTACATGGGAGAAATAAGGAGAAACTGAAAACAGGGGTGGGAAAACAGAAATTTTAACAACTTGATATATCAATCTTTATTGTGAAAGTAATTAATCTTGAGGGCACTAGTCTCTCATTCATAATCTCAAGAAATCTAATCTTGTTGTGCGTGATAATTATACTTGTCACCTAATTTTAAATCAAGTTGCTAGGTCATTCAGTTGTATCTCCTTAACTTGTTGGCTCCCAACAAGTTTCTCATCTTTTAATCCATAGGGCCTACCCCACTTAGCCTGCACTTAGGAGATAGCTTAAACAGAGAGGGTAGGGATCAAAGTGACAACCTCTGCGTTGAGTGTTGTCGCATAAAGGTGTACAATTTGGGCGATAACAAGACCATTTAATTCCATTTGTTTCAAAATTGGCTACATTAAAGGAAGTCTATGATACTCTTGTTAATTTGTACTCAATCAACAACATTGGTCAGAAGATGTCTTTGAGGAATCAACTTCTTGATGAAAATATGTCAATGGATGAAACTGTGGTCTCCTACTTCATGAGAATTGCACACATAAGAGATCAACTCCAAAGCATTGGTGAAGTCATTTTTGAATTTGAATTAATCACTACAACAATCAATGGCCTGATAGATTTATGGGATTCATTTGCAGTTGACATCTATGCTAGAAAGGATTCTCCAAGCTTTGTAGAATTGTGGATCTCTTGCATTCAAGAGGAGCCTAAGCTTAAGCAAGGAAAAACACAAAAACATGATGAAGGAGAATCTCAAGCTTTTGCTTCAAGATTTAGAAGGAATAATGGGAAGAAGAAGTTTGGCTCTCAAAATAAAAATGCAAGTAGAAGACCCAATTCTCAAGGAAAGAGAGACTTATCAAAAGTCCAATGTTTTGGATGTTGCAGTATTTGGACATTATAGAAATAATTGCCTTGAAGCATCGAACAATAAGAAGAGGAAGGCTAATGATGATGATGAGCATTGTCATGAGAAGAAATCCAAGAAAAGCTTTAGTAGCTAATGATAAAGACTTTTTTTACTAGAATTGTTGCAAGTAGTCTAGGAGCAAGAGGGAGCTGAAAGGGAAGCCATAACTCTTATGCTACAAGCCTTTCTTTGAACTAATATGTAAATGCTAGAAATCTAGAATTCTTGATAAGCCCTAGGATTTGTGGATCAAACCCTAGATCTGGACCTAGATCAATGTTTCCGCTGAAAAGAAGTAACCCTAGCTTGTGAAAGGAAGGAACGACATCATAAGGACCTAGAGCCAAGAAGGATTAGATCAAGAAGGAGCTGACATTTTTCTTAAAAGATAAGTATTTTTATATCTTTCTTCGTTGACTATTGTTTTTACTAGCAGTTAGTCTCTTTTCTTTGCATATTTTGAATGGGTATAATTGTTTTTCCTTGGCCTCCTAGTGAGGATTACAAGTACTTGTTAAAGATGTTCTGGCAGGAGATGAAAGAAATGTAAGAACGAAGCATGTTGAAGAGTAACTAGGTTCGGTCTTCATAATGACATGTGTAATTATGTTTTCAGGTAATTAATCAAAAGAAGAAAAAATAAAATTATTATTGTAATACTTGCCCCATGGGTTTCATGAGAAAGGAATTTTATTTATAGTATGACTCGCATTGTGAGTCCGTAGGATTGGTCATAAAATCAATTTGACTCTATGTCATTTATGAAGGACCCTTCTTGGGCATATTACACTTATGTAAGAGTCAATAGAATTGTCAATTAGCCCTCCACGACAAGCACAAGGCATCGCTCTTCAAGTCGGCTTCAAATGGAATTAATTAATTCCTCCAAACAGTCATGTTGGCTCACACTATTCAAGTCAACTTATTACATTGGGAGACAACTATAAATAGGCAGTTCACGTTCCATTCTAGAGACAAAATTTCGGTGGTCAAGTCTAATGCAGAAAGTGTGAAGTACAATAGAAGGAGCCAAGAAAGAGCAATCGAAGAAAAGTTTGAAAGTCAAGTCTGAAGTCTGCAGTCTGAAGCCCTAGAACCAACGAAGTGAAGGAAAGGAGCAACGAAGTCAGCAAACTTATTTTGGCACTGTTTTTGGGCAAAAATCCTCTCACATGTGTGGAAAAAGGGACTGTTATTACTGCAAAAAAGAGTGAAGTCTGCGGAAGAAGCCGAGTTAGAAGAAGGGATCATTCAAAAGCCGAAGTAAGGTACAAGTCTGAAGCAGTGAAGATGATATCAAATTCTAAAGGGAAGCCGAGGAAGAAGCAGAGGTTTGACTGAAGCAAGAAGGATCCCATCAAGAAAGATTTGTGACTTGGTTTTGGAGTGGAAAATAGGTTAAGGGTTTGGTCTTGGTATTCGTCAATTGGAATCTCTATAAGAAGAAAAAATTGTTCGGATTTTCCTCTCAAAGTGTGAGAGGTTTTGGCCCTGGCTGATAGGCTATATTCTGTGTCTCTTGTCTCTTTATGGTTTATGCATTGGTAACTGTTTGATGAAGAAGAACGCTAATAATCTAAATAAAAGAAGATCCTATTCTAAAGAAGTAAAAAGCACTCACAAGCAATTACTAATTGAAGACTATGCCCTAGATTTCTCAACAAAGCAAAGCTAGTGACAAGTAGACTTATGTTGAGGAATACTGTAATAGATGAAATCTGGACTCAGAGGCAAATTGAAGTATGTCTAGATCTATCTTGACTAGAAGTGAGTGAGATGAAATGGCTAGAAGTACAAAGCAAAGGGTTGCCTCAGTAAGAGGGAGAAGACTTTGAAGGGACATCTTGTCAAGTACACTTCTGTTAAAATTTATTTATGATTTCTATTGAAATTACATCTGTTAGATGTAGAGATCATCTTCCTATATGAAAGAAATGCATATGAGCCAACTCAAGCTTGTGAGGTACATGAAGAAGTCTTATACTTACAAGCAGAAAGAAGGCTTTGTAGAGGATCCTTAGATACACTTGGATTGGTGAATCAAGATTGATCCTATATGATTTGTTGAAGAGCTCATTGCTTTAGGAGCAGTCAAGACTTCCTCAAGAATCCTGTTTTAACTTCAAAAGGAGCTGACCTCTGAGTTCAAGATGATGGTCTGTGATAGCTGATATACTGGAAGACAACAGTAACAGAGGGAGCACCCAGGCAATGTGACATGAAAACCACTCTTGTAATGGATCCTTTGAAAGGAAGCTGATCAATTTTATGAGCCAGGCATCTTGCTCAACATAGTTTGGTGTGCCAGCATGGTACAGCTGGTCATGGAAAATCAATTATCATTTGAGAAGTACAATTGCAGATTCAGTTTGGGCAGAGAGTGTTGAAGACAAAAAGAGTTCATCAAAATATTGCTTCTATTTGAGCTCCGTTATAAGTTTTTGATAGGCATGAAGCAACCATCTGTTGCACTCAGTATGGTAGAGGCTTAGTATACTGCAACTGGATTGGCAAATTAAGAAGCAGTATGGCTTCAAAGGTTACTTGCGAAATTATCTTGACTAAGTGCTGGTGATGACCATGATGACAGGTTGAAGCACATTGGGATCAAGTACCACTTCATTCGAAACATGGTGCTGAAGGAAGCTATGAAACTCCAGTATATCTTCACTGATGAGCAGATAATTAATATTATTATGATGCCTCTTGGGAGAGCTGATGATACACCATTATGAATGGACATTCTCCCTATGTCTTCACGACCTTGGTTGGAGAATGGTCCGATATTCTCCCTATGTCATTATGACCTAGGTTGGAGAATGGTTTGGTAGGTTAGATAGCGTGATGGACTGGCATTCTTCCTTTTTCTTTATGACCTTAGTTGAAGAATGGTCCGACGGACTGACATTCTTCCTGTGTCACTTTGACCTTGGTTGGAGAATGGTCTAGTAGAAGACATTCTCCCTGTGTCACTTTGACCTTGGTTTGAAGAATGGTTTGGTAGAGGATATTCTCCTTGTGTCAGTTTGACCTTGGTTGGAGAATAGTCCTAGAGGCTACTCATATGAGCAGGAGCCTCCCAACATAATGCTTAGATCTCTTTCTAGAGTGAGCTTGTTTATCATTGATGAGGCCTTTGATCTTTCACCTAGACTATGTCTATAGTTGTTTGATGGTGAATCGTGATTATGAATGGTTGATGTTGGTGATTATGATATTGATGATGATGCTTATCTTAATCTTGATCTTTCCTTAGAGAATTTGTCAACTTGAGATCATCTTGATAGTCATTATGAATACCTCCCTATCTAAGAGGGAGTGTTGAATTTTTTAGCTATGGTCAGTCTTCATAATATACTTTTATCATTGATATTCATGTAAAGCATGTTCTTCATGTTAATAAGAAAATTAAGTTATTGTTTGTATTTATCAAAAGACAAATCAAAATTTTTGTTTTGACACCACAAGTTGTCCAACTTGACCCTCTTCTCTTCAAGTCAGCCCAACTATTCAAGGCACCCTTTTGATGGTGTGGATCATTATATATTTGTGACACTCGTCCTCCTCTTTGTTGGAAGATGTAACTAGTTTCGGTCTTCAAAATTGTACCTTTATGTACTTTATGTAAAAAGCAAAAAGAAGAAAAAGAAAGAGAAAAAGAAAAAATATTTTTCAAGCATGGGTTTCATGCTTAAAAGAATTTTTATTGTTATTTATTAGATAAGCATGTTCTTCATGCTTTTAGGTTTTGTTGAGTCAAAGAGTCAAAGTCCTATTTGGACCTCTTGAAAAGAAAAATGAAAAATAATTTTTCTTACGTAATTTTGGGTCAAACCCCTCTAGATGCCAAGTTGGCCTACATGACAAGTTAGCCCTTGCCCCAATGGACATGTATGTTCGCACCCCTATGGACAGTATAAATAGAAGACGATATAAGCTCATTCGAACCTACATTCTTGAGTGATTTAGCTCTGAAGCTTCGCAAAAGATAGAAGGCCGAAGTCTGAGATGGAAGAGGAAGTTTTTGAAGCTAGAGCATGTGGTAATTCTGCCCTGGTACATTTCTTGTTTCTGGTCTCTTGATGATGATTTTGTTGAACAGAATGGAAGATTTGACTTGGCATCTAGAGGTGGTTTTTTTGTGGTCATGGGTCTTGGGTGTCTCTTTTTGATCTAATTTTGGAAGAAGAGATTTTCACTGGGTTTCCCCTTTGGTGAGGGGTTTTGCCCTAGCCGAGAGCCTATATATTGTGTTCTATTGTCTTTTGTGATCTTCATATTTTTATGGTAATTGCTTGATGAAGAAAGAAAACATAATATTAATCATAATAACATACTCACAAGTAATTATCATATAATAGAAATCTTTTAATACGTAAAATCCTCCTGATTGCCAACATGACATCAGAGCAAAGTTCAAAAAAGGGAGACCGGAAGATCTCTCTGTTAGCTTTTGATCAAAGACTGGTGCATTCCTTTTGATATTGGATGAATTAACTTCAATATCTGAATTATGATTGAAGTTCTGTGCGGATCATGAAACCTTACCTCTGAAAAGAAGACCCTAATCTGGCTTGATCTCTGTACACCACAGCTCATTAATGCTCTGTGGCATAATATGATGCGCATGAAGGCTCTCCATTATACAATAGCATTGCAACTGTAACTTTCTGTGGTGACTCATGTATATAGTCTTGTTGACATTAAGGGGGCTTGTATTTATATTGAAAGTTTGTTCATGATAAAAACAATGGCTCGTTAACTGACTCGTACTGCTCACAAGTCCGTGGTTCAGTGTATGCACCAAAAGCCTACAGTAGCTAACACATATTACCATGTAACATCACATACCTTGGTACATGACTTCATTATCCGACAACTGTAACAATAACTCGATTCATAAGCAACAAACTCACAAACTTTGCTAAGTTGTCACACTCTAGGCATTACAGTGATCACGTACTCTGTGGCACACATTTGGCTACTACAGAACAATCAGAACTTGTGGCACATCTTAGTAGCCTATGAATCTTGAGTTTTGAAGGAGCTTCTCTACACATATTATTAGCATCCTTATATAAGTTGCTCGCGTGACAAGGCACTACACCATGACTTATACTCGTAATCTCCTCTGTAACTAGCATACTCTATGGTTCATATGCTTTGTGGTCACTCTATGTATGCTCTATTCAGAATCTTGCACTCATGCTCACATGACAAGGCACTACACCATGACTTATACTCGTAATCTCCTTTGTAACTAGCATACTCTATGGTTCATATGCTTTGTGGTCACTCTATGTATGCTCTATTCAGAATCTTGCACTCATGCACTAAGACATATTGATCTTGATATGATGACATTAGCATCATGTCACGTGAACATCACTCTATAACAGTGGCTCTAAGGCCCACTCCATGGTCACACATGTTCAGTAAGAACAATGACATTGTTTTCATTATTTATAGTATGATGTCTCTGCTATGATGTTGCTATACCTTAAAAAAAAAGATTCTTTATTACACGATGCATGGTCTCCATGGTAACACTCTGTGATACTACAAAGATATCACAGTTGTTTTATAATTATAGCTCCTTCGTATCGATTTGTGGTTGACCGTGAGAAGTTGTTGACATTAACAACAATAACAAATATACAGATAAGTGATATGGACAAATACAATGTAAAAGCCAACTTACTCTGCTCAACAATAACTAATATCAAGGTTTGTAGAGTCATCATGGCATTGATTGGAAGACCATAATGATCACAAAGGCTTATGAGAGATCCCAAAATATTTATGATATTTCATGTAAAAGCTTGTTGCAGTAGCTCACTTTGGACAAAATTATGACAAAGACCTCGACATTGGATAAATTCTATGCTATGGCTCGTTGATGACCTAGAGATATATATTGGTGACTGGATATGAAGTGAAGGACGTAATACTTTGAAAAACATGGTTATGGCTTGAATTCTGGCATCATTCATGGCTCAGATTTTGTTGACATATACAATGACTCAGATCGGTGGATCAAAACTAGCAATTTGATGTGTTCTGAAATCATCTTGTCAGAGGATCTTTTTTATGATTCTTTTCTGAAGAATTCGTTCATCAATTATAGTTGGTCAAACTACAAGGCTCGAATTATATGACATCTTCATTATTGCTGTTGTTTCCCATCTTTAAACAACTCTACATGTCTGGAATCCGCATTTTGACAATATCGATGAGAAGAGCAAAACTGTGAGCATTGACCCTTGCAGTTTTTGAATTGATGGAAGTAGCTAGAAAAGACACGTAAAGAAAGATTGATCCTTGCAGAGGTAAAGGTATGGTATATCACAAATCTTTAGGTCATAATGATCATTTGAATGTTAAAGGGTGTGCGTAATCATAAGGACATATAGTTGTCAGTTATGATAAGCATTCCAAGTATTTAGGCCTTAAGATCAAGAAATGAAATGCATAAGGTCTTTGCATGATAAACCTTTATGTCTAAGGTTTGTTTGGAAGTTTTATTAATATCTAGGGTTTGTAAACCCTAGATGAGTCTTGAATTGAAAAACCCTAGAAAAGGAAACCTAAATGTTTGTTCCCTCTTAGGGGCCCTAGCTCTTGAGATCTAGAGCTTGCAAGAAAGAATCTAGGGTATGTGGTAAAACCCTAGAAAGGGATAAATTGGATAATGTTCGAGGGCTTGAAACCCTAGGGCTAGATGTTTCCACTAAAACCCCTAATAAGGTCAGGTCATGGGATATCTAGGGTTTGTAACCAAAACCCTAGAAACACACTTTTTAAAAATCATGGAAACCATAGATTGACTAAAAATGACATCATGATCTTGTATCTATGTATTTTGTGCTTGGTTATACTAGTTAACGAAAATTGCAGGTACAGAAAGGAAGCAAGATAATACTAATGGTCAAGTTATAATAAAAGTCTTTCTTTTCTTTTTGGGATTTCTCTGTCTTCTTAGCCATTGGGAATACTTTAGGACGATAACTGGCTACAGATACCTCAAGAAGGGAAAATGGTCTCTATACTTACGACAGACTATGTGCAGAAATAGACATTAGCAAAGGACTGTCGGATCAGATTAACCTCAAGTTTGGAGATTTCCACTGGACTCAGTCACTGGATTACGAGAACACAGCCTTCCGCTGTCGCCATTGTCATCAAACAGGGCACCTTCAGAGTACATGTTCGCAGTTTAAAGATAAAAAGAAGAATCTGAACCGTAAGCCCAAATCCAAAAGATGGAATCCTTTTGAGCCTCCTCGTCCGCTGGGCGACTTAGACTTCTCGAGCTCAGAGGAGGAGGAATCAGAGGCAGATGTGCAGGTTGATGAGGAAGTTGAAGCTGATATGCAGAACGAGGAAATTCCGAGGGACCCTCCCTCAGCTGTTCCGGAGGCCCCCTCTAACCCTCAGATTTCCTAGAAGCGCGCTCATTTCTCTTCGTCCTTAGACTCTGAGAAGGATGCTCAGCCGTCAGATCAGAATAATCTACAACTAGTTACAAGTCAGCCAAGCTCCACTGGATGGACAAAAGTTAGTAAGAAAAAAGGCAAAAAATGTCGTGTTGTAGATAATAACCTTTCGAGGTAGCTTCTCTGCTCAGTCATTTCAGATGTAGTCCTATGCTCTCTTTGGTCATTCCCTTGTCTGTCTCTTTGGAACGAGGTTGAGTTACCTTCACCTCCGGTTCCCCTGCTTCTCTGCTCTGCCTGCTATCAGGCCTGATTGTACTATATTTTTTCCTTTCTTAATAGATTTAGTCTTTATTCAGAAAAAAAAAGAAGTCTTTCTTTTCTTGGAAAATGAAACTTGTCTTTGACAGGTATAAGAAGCAACCTCAGGATGACTAGATGATTACATGAAGGCAAAGGTATGCATATTTGAAGAAAATATCTACAGGAATCACGAAGGAATATATTACGAGCTTGGTAATCAAGCTCGATCCTTGGGCACTCTAATGCATAAAGGGAGATTCGTTCATAAGGATGTTGATGTTATGATAAAGAAAGTCATAATGATGAGGTAAGTCGAATATTAATAATTATTATTGGTTACCTAGTTAACATATTGTTTTTGCTACTTGGAAGAATATTGCAGGAATAGATGAAGAATGTTGAAGCAAGCTCAACATATTTGGCAATTATGAAGTCAAGATGTGTTCATCTTGGGATTAAAATATAAAAGTTCAAGAAGATAACTTGAAGGTGTTCGTACAACTACAAGGAGATCACCTTCATAAGGAAGTTTTGATTAGATTGAAGTTTGAAAAGGATCAATGTAATGCCCACATTATGACAAAACGAAAGTGATGTGCAAGATTGATGACCTGAACCTTGTCACAAGTGTTAGAGGATGGTGCCATGATGTTCAAGAAGGTTGAAGTTCTCTGATGACATGCTAAAGGAAGAACCTGTGTAGCTACTACTACTATGATCTCCACTGAAAGAATAAAGTAGCTGATGTTGGACATATCTCCCTAGTTGAGAGGGAGCTTGGATATATTCCCTTTGTGTGTGAAGGAACATGTATATCCTCCATGGCTGAGAGGGAGTGATGATGGACATGATTATCTACTTCATGTGTCATGCACTAGGCCAGGACTAACAACTGTACATCTAGTGAAGGCCATGAGGAAAGAATAGGGACTGAAGAATTGGGTAAGCATCTGAGATTGGTACTCCTTGAGGATAGATGTTCCTTGATGTTTGACCTCGATAATGACATACCATAAGATTGAGGCACCAATCAGATCATGATAATGAGATGTTTTACCTTAGGCAAATTAGCCTGTATTATGGTACTTAGGGTTGGTATCCTGGTAGGTAGCCTAGATGATATCTAGATACCTGCTAGGGTTGGTACCTTGGCAGATGGCCTAGATGGTACCTAGATCTCTGTTGGTGTCTTGGTAGGTAGCCGAGATGACATTTGGATCCTTGTTTGAGTTGGTGTCTTGGTAGGTAGCCTATGTTACACTTGGTGTTTTGGCAGGTAGCTTAGATGATACTTGGATCCTTGTTGGGATGGTACGCCTAGATGGTATCTAGATGGGTTGGTACCATGGCAGTTAGCCTAGATGGTATCTAGATCTCTAGCATTGTATATGCTGATTGTGATACTCTTCTTAGAACATTTTAACTTGAGGTCATCCTTGTATCGTTTGTAATTATGAATACGTACCTAGTTAAGAGGGAGTGTTGGAAGATGTAACTAATTTCGGTCTTCACAAGTGTACCTCTATGTACTTTATGTAAAAAGCAAAAAGAAGAAAAAGAAAAAGAAAAATTATTTTCGAAGCATGGGTTTCATGCTCAAAAGAATTATTATTATTACTTATTAGATAAGCACGTTCTTCATGCTTCTAAGTTTTGTTGAGACAAAGGGTCAAAGTCCTATTTGGACCTCTTGAAAAGAAAAATGAAAAATAATTTTTATTATGTAATTTTGGGTCAAAGCCCCTTTGGATGCCAAGTCCGCCTACATGACAAGTCGACCCCTGCCCCAATGGACATGTTTGTTCGCACTTCTTTGGATAATATAAATAGAAGATGATATGAGCTCATTTGAACACACATTATTGAGTGATTTAGCTCTGAAATTTTGCAGAAGATAGAAGGCCGAAGTCTGAGATGGAAGAAGTTTTTGAAGCTAGAACATGTGGAAATTCTACCCTAGTACATTTCGTATTGCTGGTCTCTTGATGATGATTTTGTTGAACATAATGGAAGATTTGACTTGACATCTAGAGGTGGTTTTTCTGTGGTCATGGGTCTTGGATGCCTCTTTTTGATCTGATTCTAGAAGAAAAGATTTTCATTGGGTTTTCCCCTAGGAGAGGTTTTTCCCTGGATGAGAGCATATATCTTGTGTTTTATTGTCTTCTGTGATCTTCATATTTTATGGTAATTGGTTGATGAAGAAAGAAAACATAATATTAATCATAATAATAGACTCACAAGTAATTATCATGTAATGGAAATCTCTTAATAAGTAAAATACTCCCTATTTCCAACACTCCAACAAAAAATTCGATCTCATAAACAAGATATAACATCCTCTAGCCATATGAAGGAATTCAAGGAGCAAAACGAAGAGAAGTAGCAAATTAAAGGCAAGAAGGCCGAATCTGTATGGTTCATCTCTGTGCAAGAAGGCCAAATCTCTGTTGTTCATCTTGTTGAAGAATGTAACTAGGTTCGATTTTCATAATTGTCTTTGTACTTGTATCAATATGTATTTCATGTAAAAGAAAAAGAAGAAAACTAAATTTTATTATGATTATTATTTTTATTAGTCAAAGCATGTTCTTCATGCTTCTAGGGTTTATTGAGTCAAAAGAAAATTTGTCACGAGTCAAACAAATGTACTTGAGTCAAAGTCCCATTTGGACTTCTTGGAAGAAAAAATATTTTTATTTGAGCTAAAAGAGTCAATACTTGAGTCAAAGTCCCATTTGGACTTCTTGGAAGAAAAATTATTTTTATTTGAGTCAAAAGAGTCAATTTGTCCTCCACATGACCAAGTCGGCCCTCCTAGACAAGTCGGCCTAGAAAGGCACATATTCGACCTCATAGATGTGTATATATACAGAGTAGTTCGACCTCTTTAGAGCACCAATTCATCTCATCGATTTATGTGCCAAGCAAGGGAGAAAAACCAACAAAAAACAAAGAAGGAAGAGTGAAGGTCAAAGGAGAGAGAGCGAAGGTCAGGGAGAGAGAAAATCATACCTTTTTTGCACTAATTCTATCACACGTGTGAAAGTCCAGATCTGCAATAGGGTCGAAGATTTTAGAACCACTGCAGGGGCCGAAAATTCAAAGTTTGATTAGATTTGAAGAGCTTTGAACAACATTGACTTTGTTGGATTTGACTTGGTTGAGGAAGATTTGAAGGAGGGTTGACTTGGGTCTAGTGGGAAGTCTTGGTCTTGGATTTCTCACTTTGATCTGATGCTATAAGAAGGGGAGTTGTTTGGGATTCCCCCTCATGGGGTTTTTCCCTGGCTTGGAGCCTACATCTTTGTGTTCTTTGTTTAGTGTGATCTTCATGTTTTATGTTTTTGGTAAATGTTTGATGAAGAGAACATAATAAAAGGTACAAGAAGCTAACAAATATTCACAAGCAATTATCAAGTAATAGAAATCAACCTTAATTTGCAAAACCTATTGGTTTCTCAACATGGCATCAGAGCTAAGGTGAAGGGAAGACAGATTGAAGATCACATCTCGTTGGCTTAGTTGAAGATATCATTGAAACAATGACATCTCTTTCCATCAAGGCTAAAGAAGAAGACTTGAAGCAACAACCATCACCTATCTCTGAAGCAACTATCTGTCTCTTTTGAGATCATTGAAGGCCTTTTCATCAACACTCAAACAACATCTTCTCTTTGACAAATCATCCTTGCAATAAGCACATTGTCATCTCAAAGGCCCAATCTCTCCGAGATTCAATAACAATCCGAGTTTTCTGAAATTTGGCGTTTGTGAAGGCAACAATTTTGTGGGAGGTCTTAGCTACTTGTCTATGCTAAGGCTACATCAGGAAGATCCAACATCCAGTTGACGAGGTTCGAAAATCTTATATTTATGATCCGAGTTATTATCATTCATTCTTTGCTTAGAATCCAAAGAAAAGGGTAGTTCGATCCTGTTTCCTACTATTATCTCTGTAGCATCCTAAAGAAAAATATTATGAGAACTGTGAGACGTATATCATCTCAAGGTCATTACTATAAGAGCAAAAGTGCGAAGACACAAAAGGCAAGTTTGAGATTTGCAGATTTGAATCTGTGGTAGCATCTGTATCCAAATTGTATGTGATAAACAATAAATCCACACCTGATCTAATAGGGACTAATGTTGTGGCACATAATGAACAAGAGGTGTGCATTATCTAGAAAAATGAGACTGAGGTAAAAGGTATCTGAATCCTCTGTAAGACACTTCTATAACAACAACAACATTCTTTGAGACACTATAATGAAAGCAAAAAGAAATGAAAGCTACAGGAACAAGTATTATTGATATCCTCTGTGACTTGTGAAAGGAAGACGAAGAGTACCCAAGGAAGTTTGAAACTCGCTCTTGCTCCAAGTTGAAGAAGATTGAAGATATAAGTGAGATTCTAAAACTTCTCATCTATGCAAAGACATCTGAACTCCAAGATATTCACCAAAGCCTTAGAATTTTGAAGGATAAGAAATTTGAATTAGCACAACTTGCACTCTATGTGGTAAATTCTGAAGAAGATTTCCTCTACACATTCTATACCAAGAAGCAATGATACAAGATCTATCAAAAAAGGTAGCTCAACTCATTTGAGAGACTATCCATCTCTTGACATCAAGACCATCATAGGGATTTGAGGAACGTTAATCTATGCAAAGGACAAAGTTTAAACAAGAAAGAGCAAAAGTTTGCAATGTAGTCATTGAGCTATGATATACAATCAATAGAAGCTACAAGCTGTAGACTTTGGGAGCTATGAGAAATAACTACAACACAAGTATGAAAAACAACTATATCATTAAGACTTATACTTAAGAGGAAGATGAGTTACATCATAAAGCCGACCTATCTATAAAGTGTGAAAGGAACCTAATCAAAGCAAGTAGCTCAAAGAAATAAGGTTCGTATTCTAGTTGGATGACCAAAGATGTGAAGCACCTTTGTCAAAAGGAGATAAGAATCGCTGTTGCAAAAATAATGAAATCTTTCTTGACAAGTAAGGTTGAATTTTTTTCTTGAGATTCACTAAGGGAGCATACAATTTGGATTATCAAAATTGTCTACACTACTACAAGTAGACATCACAGTAGTTACAGTTATATATGAAGTATATAAGAATCTAAGATTCACAATTATAGAATCTATGGAGAAGCAAATAACTTGAAGTGTCTACCTGAAATTCCTAAGCAACACTCTTCCCAAAGAATTGAAGGCAATCACCATATTATTTAACAAGTTTGATCATCATGATCTAGAAGCAATTACTTAGTAGAAAAGGGACTACAAGGATCTACTATTGAAGCAAAACCATTAGTAGAATCAAAGTCATTGTGCAACATTATAGAAGTTTCTACAACATGATATTTTGTTTCAAACATGTGAATGGAAGAATCAAAATAACATGACAAAAGTATATTTCATTAGAAGAACATGGAAGCAACATTGAAGTAGTCTAAAAGTATGAAGGTATGGAGGCAGTCTAGAAACAACATGAAAATAAGCATTTCTCATGATAATGAAGGTTAAAATAATAGTTTGTTCAAAAGAAGTCAACTAAATGGAAGTATGAAAGGAAGAAGTATGCCTATCTTAAAAAAGTTTCTTTATTAAGAAAAAGATTCATATCTTCTGAGAGAATTGAAGGAAGAGCAAGATGCATATAGATCAGAAATATACTTGGGAGCATAAGCGTGATATGTCTTGGTTAGATAGAAAATTCATGACTCTCCCATATGGTTGTTTGATATATAGCAACATAGTAGATTGGAAAAACCGATGATAACACCACTAATTGATCATTATTCAATATGATATCTTGAAATGTGTGGAAGGGAGTTATGTCGACTTTAGAGGGAGCTAGAAGCACAAAGTGACTTGAAGGATCTTACAGCTTGAAACTTGGAGTAACATCACTTGCTTTGGCAACATTGATAATGAGGAATGACATCATAATGTTCAGGATATGAAATGACTTCTAGGAAGAATATATAGCAGAAGTGTGTACACTATAGAGGCAAATTGATACAAGAAGTCATGAGACAGTTTGTTGATCACTTGATGATATGATGGGTTCGATATTGGTCTAGAAGAAGTTCACCCTCCTCAGTTGAAAAGGGGAAGCTATAATTGGCTCTACATTGATTGGTTTGACAATTACTATTGTTGACAAAGATATTACTAATGATTAGTGGAAGATGACATAATTTCTTGAAAAAGGGATGAAGGTAAAATCCTGTCACGAAGAAAGAGTATGTGAAGGCTAGTGTGATCAATGTTGAAAGAGTTTGGCTCCATAAGATGTTTGACGAACTAGTTGATGACATGTTAGAGCTATGTGAATATTGACTAAGGTCTAGGAAGGTCGAAACTCATTATGATATGATGCAAGATAGGAGCCCAACAACTATTGTAGTTCTTCACAAAAGAACATGTAGCTACTGCTTTGATGAGTATTTTTGAGACAAGCTTAGGCTTGTAGTTGTTCGTTCCTGTTTGAGAGGGAGTGAGGATGGACATCGTATTCTCCATGTGTCATGCACTATGCCCATGACTAATAGTTGTAAATCTAGTGAAGGCACTGGTAGGGAGAATGGTGGATTGGATAAGCATCTAGGATTGATACTCCTTGAGGAATGGTATCCAAGATAGGATTAGTCTCGAGGACAGATACTCTTTGAGGATTGGGAATCCACAATAAGAGTAGTCCTGAGGGACGATATTCTTTGAGGATGGGGTGATATCCAAGATAAGAATAGTCCTGTAAGGACATATTTGGTGAACATCTAAATGTGGCGTGTGCCTTGAGAGGTTGTGGTGATGTCAAATGTATGCCTCCTAGCATTGTGCTTTGATCTAGTGGAGAGACAGATCTTGTCAGTTAAGGCCTTGCTATTTTGTTATTGACAATGCTGGTTATGATGATGCTTATCAATCCAAACTCATAGCAATTGACAATGCTGGTTATGATGCTTTTCAATCCAAGCACTTCTTATGAGAATATTTCAATTTGAGAGTACCCTTGTATCTTGTTCAGTCATTATGAATACCTCCCTAGTTAAGAGGGAGTGTTGAAGAATGTAACTAGGCTCGTTCTTCACAATTATCTTTGTACTTGTATCAATATGTATTTCATGTATAAGAAAAAGAAGAAAAAGAAACTTTATTATCATTATTATTGTTATTAGTCAAAGCATGTTTTTCATGCTTCTAGGGTTTATTGAGTCAAAAGAAAATTTGTCACGAGTCAAACAAATGTACTTGAGTCAAAGTCCCATTTGGACTTCTTGGAAGAAAAATTATCTTTATTTTAGTAAAAAGAGTCAATTTGTCCTCCACATGACCAAGTCGGCCCTTCTGGACAAGTTGGCCTAGAAAGGCACATATTCGACCTCCTAGATGTGTGTATATAGAGAGTAGTTCAACCTCTTTGGAGCACCAATTCATCTCATCGATTTTTGTGCCAAGGAAGAAAAACTAGTGAAAAATCAAAGAAGGAAGAGCAAATGTCAAAGGAGACAGAGCGAAGGTCAAGGAAAGAGAAAATCATACCTTTTCTGCCCTAATTTTGCCACATGTGTGAAAGTTTAAATCTGTAATAGTGCTGAAGATTTCAGAACCACTGTAGGGGTCAAAAATTCAGAGTTGATTAGATTTGAAGAGCATTGACCAACATTGACTTTGTTGGATTTGACTTGGCTGAGGAAGATTTGAAGGAGAGATGACTTGGGTCTTGTGGGAAGTCTTGGTCTTGGTTTTTGGGTCTTGGGTTTCTCACTTTGATCTGGTTCTATAAGAAGAGTTGTTTGGGTTTTTCTCCTTGTGGGGTTTGCCTTGGCTTGGAGCCTACATCTTTGTGTTCTTTGTCTCTTGTGATCTTAATGTTTTATGTTTTGGTAATTGTTTGATGAAGAGAACATAATAAAAGATATAGGAAGCCAACAAATATTCACAAGCAATTATCAAGTAAGAGAAATCAACCCTAATTTTCTAGCCTATTGGTTTCTCAACTCATCTCTGTGCAACACTGCCAAATCTCTGTGTAAGAAGGTCGAATACCCGCGATTGAACTCTGTGCAAGAAATTTGAATCTCTGTGGTTCATCTGTGTGCAAAAGGGTCGAATTTCCTGTGGTTCATCTCATTGGAAAAGGGTCGAATCTTCTATCGTCTAACTCTATGGAAAGGGAGTTGAATTCTTTGTGTCCTCTTGGAAGATAGACCTCTATCGCAGTCAACTTGTGTTATGAATATAATTTATATAAAAATAATAAAAATAAAAATAATAATAATGATCATAATAATAATTATTTAAATAATAATAGTACTAAAGAGGCATGTCCAAGGGACATGACCATTCATAAAGGGGCACCTGCCTAGGTATATAAGCGGGCCCCCATTTTTAACTATCACATCTCATATTAATTCTCTTATACAATATTCAATATATATATATATATATATATACATTCTTATCCTCAATGGATGCCTTTATATTCCAACTATTTTGGATTACTTAACTAGTATACAAATTTTGTTCATTAAAAGTACAAACTTTGTTCATTACATTGGTATCAGAGCTGTTCAATCCTCTGGCCGTTCAGTCGCTGCATAGAGTTAGTCTGATTCAGCCTTTGGCCATCAACTCTATGTCAACTTCGTTGCCGTTGCGGTTTTGGCTTTTAACCGTAGAAGCTTTTGGAGGTTCTACATTTTGCCGTTAGGTCTTTGGCCATAAAATTAAAACAAAATATATATATATATATATATATATATATATATATATATCGAGAGAGAGAGATCGAGAGAGAGAAAGAGTTAAAAAAAAGTATACATGCAAATTATATATATTTAAAAAGAAACAAATAAAACCAAAGAAAAAGCAAAAAACATAGTTGCAACCCGATCTTTTGCACAGCTGCCGCTGCCTGACAGGCCATCGGCCAGGTGCCGCTTAACTGGCCGAAGCTACAGTTACAACTGCTGAACGCTGCCCGTCATTGGCTCGAGTCACACGGTCCCTACGCAGCCGCCCATGCTACAACCACCAGCTTTTCTACCCAACCGCTACTAATACCACCACAATAATTTTCTCTGTTGCCGCCCACCGTGCAACTTTGCCAGATCACTGCAGATCCATTGCTGCCGGTTACAGATCTAGATCCATAGATCCATCTGTAGTCGGTTACAGATCCATTGCCATACTCAATAGCCCTCGCAGTATGTAAGTGCACGCTGACAAACTCTGTGGGCTAATTCCTCCTCGCCACAGTCACCACCACCGCCTTCGAACACCACCACATTGCTCCTGTGACTTGTCGTCTGCCCTACAATTCTGTCCACAATTACAGTCCATAGTTTTCTTAATTGTACACTAAAAAATATAAAATAAAATTATTTAACTCAATACTCTATGACCGTCAAGTGCTACAGACACGCCCAATATTGAGTCTCCGTGACGTTTTGAAAGTCACGTTGAGCACTAAATTTGCACTTGAAATTTTTTTGAAGACTCCATGCCCAAGGATATTTCAAAACATTCCTGCACTATTAGACCATTTAGAGTTCCAAATTTTATCCGGGCTTTTAAGCCCCTTTCTTCTCTCCTTCATTGTACTCAACTTCTGTAGCCCTGCGGGGATATTGTAAACGTGATGCTAGCATGATGAATAAAGTCATGTAAGAGACCTAGTCAACTTAGGACTTTTCTATCAAGTGAGTTCACTTTAGGGAGTTTTTTACTTAATTAATTATTTGTGCTTTTCAGCGCTTAATAATTAATTGAGTTTTTTCTCCCAGATATACCCCCAAAGCTGGAATGTGGCTTGATGGTAAGGCTTTAGGTGAGTCCTAGTGTATAGATTCAATGTATATTACCATGTTAGATCACTTGTAAAATTTCTCGAAATTTGATTAGGTCTATGTGTCATTTTTTAAATTATTAAATTTTATTGCAGGACGAGATTTTTAATAAAATTGTAATAAATGATGTCTAGAGAAGTTGTAGGGGGTATGGGTAATCAAAATTAGACCTCTACACCTCAAATTTCTACTAAGACACACTTTGAGGGGTGAAAAATCACTTATAGACCCTCAAAACCCACTTTTCCTAAGTCTAGGGGAAAATGTGGCAATAAATTAGTCAGAAAACAAATAAATGAGAGAAAATAAAGATTCTCTCCAAGTCAAAGATACTAAGAAATGAGGTGGAAATTCACCAAGAGTTAAAGAGAATATTAAGGATGATGTGGACTCCACCTAAGACCAAGAATCAAGGAAATAACATGTGCTCAAATTTGCAAGTCGAATTCTCTAGAAGGGACCACGAGTTCTCCAACAACTTGCATTTTTTGAGGAAGTAAATTTAAGTTCCAAGATATGATTGGAGTTAGGTTGGGATACGGTTTGATTTGATTGAAATGAAGTGGAGAGTGATCTCCTACCACTCCACTTCAACTATCCATATGTTCCTCTCCTCTTCCACGAGTTCCTCAATTAAGGATTGCGCAAATCACCTTGGGGAGTTCGAATCAATGTTTTAAAACTCCGACTCCAACTCCGAATCGGCCGAGCAATGACTCCGACTTCGACTCCGAAACGGTAATGACTCGGCCGACTTGTTTTCAATGACTCGGTCGTTGTAAAAAATACATTAAATATTTAGTTTTTTTATAAAAAAACATAATTTTGAAGATTTTAAACATAATTTTAAAGATTTTCATTCATATTTCCAAACACACAGCATTATAATATAGATGGAAGACAACATATGATCCAAGTAGGCTCATGAACCAATCCATTATATCAAAATGGTACCCAATGGATAGGAAAATAACCTTATCAAGGTTTCAATTGCTTGTCGATAACAACTTGATGGTTGAAAATATTGAGTGTCATGCTCCTAGACTGAGAGACTTACCACTAGAACCTAATGGATAGGAAAAAAATCTTATCAAGGTTTCAGTTGCTTGTCGATATCCTAATATCTAATGGTTCGTCACTGAAGTATTTGTTTTGTGCAGTTTATAGTATATACTTATAGATGTCAATCTATGCATTCATACAATGTGTTTTCTATGGCACCTCCACACTAGAGATGCCTCACATGCAAATACCTTTGATGTCTAATACATGAAATTTTTTGAAACACATTGACCACCTTTTATCATTCTCAACATTGATGTAATTCCTCCTCACTTTATCTTATGTTTGGATTCTCTATGAATAAGTCATTTTCTTTCACTGATTATCCCTTAAAAGTTAAAAGCCAATTGCTACCAGAAAATAGATATTTACAATATCACATAAAAATTAGAGCCAATGAGTGTTTTCTGATTTGAATATGATAATAAATGGAGTATTAAAACATATCCAAGCAAAATGTTGTATTTACAGCAAATGCAAAACCCAAAAAGTCTTAATCAGGCATTCATAGAGGGGATTTTTGCATGCAAACTTATCACTAAAAACTTGAGCAAAGAATGGACCTGGCAAACTTATAACTGTTTGAACTATATGAGATATGCTTTCCGCAACACGAAGTTTTTGGTTTTTAATATTTGTTATGAATACCATTAGGCAACCAGTGGAAAAACAAATTTAAAATCCATAAAAAAATCAGTTAAATGCTGCGTTTGCGTGAGGGTACCATGCCACATTGACTCGGCCGTTTCATAGTGGAAACGGTCCGTTTCGGCCGAGTCAGCAATGACTCAGCCGAGTCATTCAATGACTCGGCCGAGTCATTCAATGAATCGGCCGAGTCATTGCTGACTCGGCCTTCCGAACCGAGTTAACCACCGTTTCAAATGGGAGCCCATCAACCCGGATCAACCTGGCCGAGTCAATGTTGACTCGGCCGTTTCTTAAAACACTGGTTCGAATTGGATGATGGAAATCATGGTTGGTTGCATTGGGATAATCACTGTGCCACTTGGAGATGAGCTCTCTCATTGGGATTTGATCCCATTTGCTTATTTAAATGAGCCTTGGGCTCCTCTTGCATAATCTTTAGACGAGGTATTGTGCTTGGGGAAACTCTACAAGATTTTGTACTCACTTTTTTTCCATGCTAATAAAGTGAAGACTTTGGGGGTTCAATCTTGATGTGATTTTGTTCTTCTATCTTTCAGGTAAAATTGTTCATTTTTGTGTTTTCATTCTATACATTTCTTGAAGTCAAATTTATTTGCTCATTTGCCGTGTTTGAGGATTGATTTATGCAAGTTATCTTGTGTCGATTTTTGGCCTAGTGAGATGCTCTCGAGTGACAAGCACTAGAATGTTCTTGGTTGAACATCTAGCCTTTTCTCTCATTGCTCAATCTAGTCCCTTTTGATGCTAATGTTTCGTTTAAGTGTGTAGAAGTTATTTTGTATTGGAAAGAAGGTTTCAACGTGGGGGACATTCTCGGTTGAATGAACTCATTCTCAAGGTGAAGGTTGTAAGAACTCACATCAAGGAAGCGTTTTCCCAAGGGCTTATCAAGCGAATGTGAAAGGGAGTTTCTTCTACCACAACTCTCTAATTTGATCAAATTTGACTTTTACTTGTCAAAACTTATGCGCTATATTTGCTTGATCTAGCTTTAAGAGCTTGTGAAGGATTTAATCCTTCTTGCTTGTGCACAAGGAGGAATGCAAGTTCCTTTTTGTTGCATGCAAGTTGTATTTTACTTGTTTATTGGTCTCTTGTAACTTGTGTTCTTTTATTGATTCAATTTCTTGTGCTCTCATGGCTTGCGCAGTTCTTATGGAGGTTTGAAGGCGTTTTTTTAGAGCATTACTTGAAGGATTTACAGGTGGAAGACTTGAGGAGTAAAGAGACATCATTGAAACCTTCTCACCTATCAAAACTCCTTATCATACCCTTGCCTCCTTTCAATTGTGCAAGAATTTCTCTTAAATATTTGAGATTGGAATCATCAAGTTAGATTCCTTTTTTTGGAAAAGCGAGTTGCCTCTTGAAGGCATTCTTGTGTTGTAACCGAATACAAGTTATAATTTATCTTTCTTGTGTTTTCTTACTTGACCTTGAGGACGAGTATTTGCTCTTTTGAGCTCCTTGTAAATTCTCCTCAGGCCTAAGTCCCTCACTCTCTATTAGAGGGCTTCATTTTCAATAATAAAACAAAAGGTTTATTTGAGGGAGCTTGAGGATTACCCTCTTGGCATCCCACCCCTCTCTCTTTCGGGAGACGATCCTTTGCATGTTGGTGGTTGAGTTTTGCTTCTTTTTATTCAAGTAGATCTAATTGGTTTAACTTTAGACATTAGCATATCCATCTCTTTGTTGTTTCATGTGCTCATGCTATAGATCTAGCAAGTCACACTCTTATCTTAGGCTAGTTTAGTGATTCTATTTCTCACTTTACATTGTTCATTTGAGGAATTTAAATCTGATTTCTTGCAGCTGATGTAAATTATTTAGTTGCTGATATATATGTCCTCTCATGTGGCTATCTCATATTTTTCATGTAAGATACTAATATTGTTTCATATTGATGTGAAATTGGTGATATTGTCATCTAATTTTCAGCTATCTCTTTGTGCAAGTACTTTATTGCCTTATTTGTGAATGAACATATTTACTTGAATTATTTTGAAGCATTTCACATTTGGGAGCACTATCTCTACTTCCAAGCCACATCTAATCATTTGTATCTCCATTGCACTTCTAAAATTAACCTCCAAGCATAAGCTTGGTTGATAGAAATTTAGGACAAACTTCCTTAGCTTTCATTCGATTTCCTAAACTTGAGTTTTGAACAACGGTACAACACGTGACCTCACAGTTCTCTCGTGGCCAAGTCCCTTGTAGGAACGAAGGCATGTGGGTTGTCTTGAAGTCTAGGTAGGCATTGTTAATGAAGGACAAGTGCCTCCTCATCCTAGCCTTCTTGCAATTCACCTCACTCTTTACCAAGTTGAAGGATTTGAGGGAAAGAATAACCCTAGAATAAGCATTAACTGAAATCAACCAAGAACACCTTAACACACAAACACCATATAATTTTGGATGGTTTATCTTGCATGCATTTTGAAGTTGGAATCTCATTGAACATTTCATGATATATTTCTTTCTCAAATACATGCAACAGATTTTGAAAGCACTTACATCTCATTTACGTGCAAATATTTTAGTTTCTTCTTGTACTTTGCTTATGCCCATTTGGATCAAGTTTAGAGTTTTATATCATTGTTGTGTTTAAGCATATTTCCTATTTTCAAGTACAAGAAATATTATTTTCAAGCTTTCAATTTTATTAGGTGCTTTCCTTTCAAAGTTGTATCATCGTATTGTAGCTTTGGTTTGGTTCACTAACGTTTGTCTTGTAGCTTTTCATTCCATTTGATCTTGTTGTATCTTGAAGACATTTTCATTGTTGCAAGTACTTTTACTTAGTTGAGCATATATTTTATTCCTTGCAAGATTATATTTGGCATTGATCTACTTAGTTGAGCATATATTTCATTCCTTGCAAGATTATATTTGGCATTGGTCTACTTACACTTGCCTTGTAGGATACATTGTTGATTCATATTGATCTATCTACATTTTAATTTCACGCTCATGGTCATTTGTACTTGTTAGATCCTTCATTTATTGCTTCAAGTTATATCTTAAGTTATTGAATGGTTTATGCTCTAACTTATCTACTAATTATCTCCTAGACTTGTTAGTTTAGCAAGTTTTCCTTTAACATCTTCCTTAGGGTCCAGCCCCCTTGGATTTAGCTAGGTGAGAGCCTAGATGGAGAGAGTTGGGATTAGGTGACAACCCCTTCTCTGAGCTTTGCCACCAAGGCCACACCTTGTGGGGTTGAGGATTTTTCCCACATTAACTTAGGTGTGTAAGCGAGACGACAACAACTCCAATTAATAAGCAAGAAAAAAGGTAATATATACGAGAGACTGATATATATATATATCAATGTTGCACGTCTCATACTTGTATAAGACTTGTCTACTTATTGACTCGACGACTCGTATAAGACTCGACAAAATACAAAAAAAAACTTAAAAAAATACAATCTCCAAAGAAAAAAAATACGAATTTTGAATGGGTCCACAGGTCTTATGCGGGTCACATGCGGTTCTTCATGGGTTCAATACAAGTAGACAGGTTCTATACGGGTTTAGATGAGTACGGGTAGAGAACACGAGTCTTATGTGAGTGACCTGTGTCGCGATAGAACCCGTCAAGACCCGCGGGTACTCGTAGGTCTTATAAGAGTCGTGCAACAATAGTATATATATATATATATATATATATATATATATATATATATATATATATATATAGTCAAGCAAGCAAAACTTTAAAGAGTTAAAAAAACTCGATAAAAATTGAAAGGACTTATTATCAATTAAAAGAAGGTTCATAAAAAAGTTAGAAAAAGCTAAATATTAGGGTATTTTTTCCATCAAAGCAATATGGAGTCAATTGTTAAAGAGAAAATAATTGAGTTAGTTGCTGAAGAAAAAGGAACGAATCATAATTCTCTGTTTTGGACGAGATGTCCTTTTTGTCGAATAGAATTTGAGTATTCATCGATTTTTAAAAATCACACAATATTTTGTCCAACATGTCGGAAATTGTTTACTTTGGAAGAATATCAAGGTAATACATAGACACAAATTAAAGGATTAAAGGAAGAACTCGCAGAACTTGAACAAAAGAACAAAGCATCGAAAAAAAAATATAAAGATCTCGAAGATCAGTTCTACAAAGAATCAACAGAAAGTAACAAAGAAATTTGGTGAGGGAGGAGAGGGAGGAGAAAAATACAAACAACAATAACAAAAAAATGAGGGAGGTAGGGGTTTTCACTTACCTCTTTAGCTCTTGTAGATGGCAACCCTTCTTTACTCCTCCAAGCTCCTCCTCCTTCACTCCTCCTAGCTCCTCCTCAAGCCTCTCTTCTCCTCTCTTCTCCTCTTTTCTCCAAGCTCTCCAAAGATGCAAGAATGAGGAAAAGAGAGGGGGAAATGCTTTTAACCCCATCTATCCTTTCCCTGACTCGCCATAAACGCAACCCCAACCCAAGTTAAAGCACCAAAAAAATAATAAAAAGAAAAAAAAGGCGGGTCTTAGTAGAACCGCCCATCGGCCCTCAAATCTGCTCGGGATTTGTGCTCGATTCCAGGTAGATCCCTGTCCAAAACTACGGATCCGGCCTGCACAGTTCTAGATTTCCAGGAATCGACTCAATTTGGCCGAATCACTGATCCGATTTTTGGATTTGTAGTTCCGCAAAAAGGATTGCCCAAGGATTTATACGGAATGCAGTTCTGACCTTAGATCCTTTGGGGAGGGGAGGATTGTGCAAAACTGTGATGGCCCTAAGGTAATGGATGATTGCCCATTTCTCTACCAAATCCAACAGGGGAAATGGAGTCAAGGTAAATCAAATGCCTTATGAGGTTAATAAAACCTGCTTACGAATTGGCCTATGTCATTCAAGGATTAGGGCTTAGATTAGAACTAAAAGGAAGAGTAAATCTTCTCCCAATCAAGAATAGCAATGGAAATCAAGTTCTATAAGAAGGGAATCTTGATGTAAAAACCTTCACCAACAAAATCAAGTATGGCTTGGCAAATTCACTTTATACTTTTGCTAGCAATCCAAAATTAAAAACAAAGCATTGTACCAAATAATGAGGAAGGAAACACTAGACTTTTCTTATTTGAAGACTCGTGACCTAAATCAAAGGATCCTAATGTTGAGAAATCTAGGGCATAACAATTAAGTGATTTCTCTTCTTTTAGTAATTGCTTGTGAGTACTTTTTACTTCTTAGATTAGGATCTTCTTTTACTTAGATTATTAGTGTTCTTTTCAAACAGTTACCAATGCATAAACCATAAAGAGACAAGAGACAAAGAATGTAGGCTATCAGCCAGGGCCAAAACGTCTCCTACTTGAGAGGAAAATCCAAACAAATTCTTTTGCTTGTAGAGATTCCAATTGACGAATACCAAGCCCGAGACCCTTGACCTATTTGCCACTCCAAGACCAAGACATAAGTTCCCTTCCACTGCTTTTCCTTTGTGCCTAAGTCAATACTAGTCAAACTTCTGCTTCTTCCTTTTTCTCGGCTACCCTTCAAATTTAGCTTCTTTCTGCTTCTGTCTTGCACTTTATTTCGACCCTAATCAGTGTGGAAAAAGTCTGCAAAAAATCCTGATTTAATCCTAAAAATGCGATTTTTTGAACTAAACAGTTTTAATCCCCCGACTTTGTGGCGACTTTTTCAAAAAGGAAAAAATCGCGATTTTTTCCTTATACTCCTGATTTAATCGGGAGTCGACCCAAAAAGTCTGCCTCCCTTCCCAGGCCGCGGATAAAGAGGCCGCAAAGGTGAAAAAACTGTAAATTGAAGCTTCCATCCATGCATTTTCAAGTTATTGCATTGTATTGTTTGTCATACTTCTTGTGAGAATAGTAGTCTCATTTGTAATCTGTTAGTTTTGAGGCTAAGATATGTTTTTGTTTTCCAAGGAAAAACAAATCTTTATACTTCATATTTCTAGTTAGAAAGCAAAGTATACATTCGCTAAGCTTCCAGGCTTTCAGTGATCCAAACTCTAACAACCATTGCCCCTTCAAAAGATTACAAAATTACCAAAAAGACAGACATACAATATTCTTCCGTAGCAAGAACCCCACACCATCAAAAACATTGTTACAGTTGTTGAATGCTTCCAGAAGAAACAACAAAGAGGAGGTCATGAAAATCAAATAACCACAACCTGTCCAAAAAAAAAAAGCCAGTGCCTCAAAAAAGAACCCATTTTTCAGACAGGAACAAAGTACTTGTGAAATCTTGTGACAGCAAAGATCCTTCCTACAATGAGAGCACGTTTTGAAAGGGATTCTTCTTTAGTGGTGAACTCCTTGTAAATGTGGGGAAAGATTATCAGAAGTGGATTTTACCTCCAAGAGTTTTTGAATAATAGATGCCAAGGCTAGGTTAGTAATCTGACATCTACTGTTTTCTCAGAAAATAAGCAGCGTGGAGTCACCAAGCGTTAATTTTCACATCTACTGTGATACTCACTGTTAATTTTCATTGGACCTACCACCTGACACCTTATGACCCAAGCAGACTACAATCTACTGAATAAATGCAAAACAGTAAGGGATTTATATCATGAACCTGTAAACAATTTCTTGAAATCTTACAAAATCAATTAACAGAACTGCTGAGGTACCTACCTGTGCCTCTGCGGTTGAAGATGCTTCTGGCTGCGCTGCTACAGTTACCAAAAGACTGAATCCACCCAGCGAAACTGAGCAGAACCTGGCTGCTCAATCCAGTAAGCTTCTTAACAGAAGCTGACTATTCGCCCGTGCCCAGAACCTCAGATCAACTCAAGCTCTTCCTGTGGCTGATTTCCGTATATGATGTTCCTCCTCCTGCAGATTTCTTCCCTCTGTTTTTCCTCCCTTCCCAAATCACTGTCTCGTGGTTTTATCTTGTTGTTTAGCAGTGGCTGCTCTTCCATGTTTTGAAATCATATGATATTTTTATTAAATATTCTTTTAATATAAACTTTATATTGTATATTCCACGCTATGATTTAATATATCACATTGTTTTATTATATATTTATTATTATATATATTTATTTTTATATAACATTATAACTTTATACTTAGAGTCCCTTTTAATTAATTACTTATATATATTTTTAAAAATTTATTTTATTAATTTATTAATATAATTTTATCAATAATCTGGAATATATAATTTATATAGTCCTCTTTTAAGATCTACCCATACATTAAGCAATATTGATGAATGAGTAGAACCTCTATTCAAAGAAGTGTCATGGTATTTAGCCTTTATAATTAATTTAGTATAAAATACTAGTGTGGTGTATGCGGCACATGCATATGTAGCTATCATATGCATGTATCGTATGCCTGCTATTATTCTTGCGTTTTTTATATTTATAGATGGGTCGTTACATCAGGTGCATCCCATCATTTGCCAGAGCAGCGTAATACTGCGCAGCAGGTGGCCTTGCATGCCCTTACACGCTCTACCATTCCCACTATCTTAGGAGTAGACATGGGGGCTGGAGCCCAGCAGGAGGCAGAGCCCGGTCATATGGGCGATTATTTTGTAGAGTACCAGGCCTATGGGTAGGAGTTCAGGGAAGCCCTCTCATTCAGAGACTTTGTTCAGCTACAGCGGGATAGTAGACCCCGTGACCATCACAGAGGATACCAGCATTATCATGATGGTGACACCCATCGTCCGGCTAGTAGATTCCACTTGCCTACATTTGATGGCTCATCAAACAGTTTGGAAAAATCTTGGGTGGAGAAGCTGGACATCTACTTCCAGCTTAACCAGATGTCGGAGACAGAGGCCATCAAGGTGGCGACATTACATTTGGATGGTGAGGCCCAGGGTTGGTCGTTCCATGGGATGGTTACACTCGGACACTCCACAGTGACGACATATGCCGAGTTCACCAGGAGATTGATAGAGAGGTTCGACCGAAGGGATCTAGAGCAGCACTTTGTTGAGCTGACGAGGCTTAAACAGACCGGGAGCCCAAAGACCTACATTGCAGATTTCTTGAGGGTTTCAGTGATGGTGCTAGATCTATCCACGACACGGAGGATCTACATGTACGTTGAGCGGTTAGCAGAGCCACTTCGGGGTTTAGTCCGATCCACTAGACCAGCCACTCTCCAGGATGCTATCAACAGGACCTGGGATTTACAGGATGTCTTACCCAGGAGCCGGACACCTTACCCCCAGAGATAGACTTTCCAGTCTAAGGGGGAGGATGTGAGGATTTCGCCTACAAAGGGGAATCCAGGACGAGCGCAGATTGACGATGATGCCAGGAGGGAGTTGAAGAAGAAGCGGTTGTGCTTTACCTGTCAGGAGCTGTGGGCACCGGGGCATAGATGTGCAGTTGGCATAGCACATTTTATTGAGGTCTTCTCCGAGAGCAGCGAGGAAGAGGATGAGGAGGATGAGTTGGAGGCAAGAGATAGTCATGTCGTGCAGGGTCCTCTGCCACCTCCACTAGCAGCAGGTGGTGCAACTTTTGCACTTACCCTAGGGGCCCTTGCAGCATTGCGAGGAGTTCACAAGTATTTGATGCTATGCCTACGGGGGACAGTACGTGGCCAGTGAGTATCAGTTTTGATTGACAGTGGGGCGACCCACAACTTCATTGATGCACAGATGGTTGAGCGTAGAGGTATATAGACAGAGAGCTTCAATAGGTTTTTGGTTTTGGTCCCAGGAGATCAGACCATGATGTGTGCTCGTTATGTTCCAGAGCTATCAGTGACGATGGGCACGTACACACGGACTGACCACTTTTTCGTGGTCGATATTCCAGACACCAATGTGATACTGGGTGTTCAGTGGCTTATCACTTTAGGGAAGGTCACGACAGATTGGAAGACCCTAGAGATGGAGTGGGATGATGATAAGACAGGGAGGCATGAGAAGATACGGGGTCAGCACACATATCCGCCTCAGACTGTTTCGGCTCATCAGATGGAGGCAGTCTTCTGGAAGGGAGACATAGAGTGGGCAGTGGAGTTGCGTGCATCAAAGGCAGGGACTACAGGGCAGACGGTACATCCGGAGATACAATCTGTCCTTGACTGGTATGCCATAGTGTTCGAGGAGATTTCGCTGGGACAACCACCGAACCGGGGGTTTGAGCACACCATCGAGCTTGAGCAGGGCATACAGGCAGTGATTACCACCCCCTATAGGTACCCCAAGGCTTATCGAGATGAGATTGAGCGGGCTATCCAGGAGTTGCTGGCTCTTGGGCACATTCGGCCGAGCACGAGTCCTTTCGCTTCTTCCGTGGTGTTAGTGAAGAAGAAGGATGGCACATTGAGAATGTGCAGTGACTACAGGGCCCTGAACAAGAAGACACTGAAGAACAGGTACCCCATACATAGGATCGACGAGTTGATGGATGAGTTGAGAGGAGCATGGTTCTTCTCGAAGATTGATTTGAGATTTGGGTACCATCATATTTGCGTGAGGGAGTAGGGCATTCTCAAGACTGCCTTCAGGTGTCACTATGGGCACTTTGAGGTCTTGGTGATGCCCTTTGGGCTAACCAACGGCCTCGCCACATTTCAGTCCTGCATGAATCACATCTTCTGCAGCCACTTGAGGAAGTTTGTGTTGGTATTCTTTGATGACATTCTCATTTACAGCAGGACTTGGGAGGAGCATCTCCAGCACATTGAGACAGTGCTGCGTATCTTGCAGGAGTAGCAGTTCTATACCAAACACTCTATGTGTGAGTTTGGATTGACAGAGATGTTGTATTTGGGGCACATCATAGGGGTGGACGGAGTGAGAATCCACGGGGAGAAGATCAGGGCCATTAGAGAGTGGCCGAAGTTGAGGAATGTGACAAAACTCTGGGGGTTCATTAGCATTTGTACTTACTACCGGAAGTTCGTCAAGAGTTTCTCACAGTTTGCTGCACCCCTGATAGATTTGACGAGGAAGGGGGCTTTCAGTTGGTCGGATACAGAGCAGCGAGCCTTTGACAAGCTCAAGGAGGTTATGAGCAACTGCCCAGTGCTTGCATTGCCAGATTTCACGCAGCCATTTGTTTTGGAGTATGACTTGTCGGGAGAGGGGATCGACGCAGTATTGATGCAAGGAGGTCACCCTATAGCCTATGAGAGTCGGAAGCTCCTTTCGCACGAGAGGTTGTATTCTATATACGACAAGGAGATGCTGGCCATCATGCATGCATTGGCCAAGTTCCGACAGTATTTAGTGGGTAACAGGTTTAGGGTGAGGATTGATCACAACAGCCTCAGATTCTTTTTGGAGTAGAAGCAGCGACAGGAGAGGCAATAGAAGTGGATCAACAAGATTCAAGCATATGACTTTGACATTGAGTACGTCAAGGGTAAGAACAACATGGTAGCAAATGCTCTTTCACGTAGACCAGCCACGTTGTCTCTTATGAGCTTGGACGTAGATTGGAGGGCTCGACTCTTAGTAGAGTACTCCAAGGACAAGTTTGCATGTGAGGTTTTGGATGGGTAGGTGGCGGATGACAGGTACAGGGTGGTCGATGAGATCATCTACTATAGGGATCGGATCTTCTTGACTGAGGGATCTCAGCTCAAGAAGAAGATACTCCAGGCATCAGAGAGAGTTTCTCATGGAAGGGCCTCAAGGAGGACGTACTCCAACATATCCGGGAGTGCGACGTTTGCCAGAGGAACAAGGGGGAGATGAGCCATCCCGTGGGTTTATTGCAACGTCTTCCCATTCTAGAGGGAAAATGGGAAAGTATTTCGATGGACTTCATCACAGGGTTGCCCCTGGTATAGGGCAAGGATTGTATCTTTGTCGTCATTGATCGGTTGACGAAGTACGCACATTTCTTTGCCATATTCGCACACTACATAGCAGCACAGGTGGCTAAGCTGTTCTTCAAAGAGGCCTTCAGGCTACATGGTCTTCCTAAGACCATCGTCAATGACAAAGACAACCGTTTCATGGGCGGGTTTTGGCAGGAGCTTTTTCGGCTAGTGGGGACGGAGTTGACACCGAGCACCAGTTATCACCCACAGACAAGCAGACAGACAGAGATAGTTAACAAGTGGCTGGAGGGCTACTTGAGTAGCTACGTCAGTGGGCAACAGAGAGCATGGCTGAAGTGGCTGCATGTAGGGGAGTTTTGCTACAGCACTACACATCACATGTCCATTGGTATGTCACCATTCTATGCTTTGTATGGGTATCATCCTTTATCTTTTGTTGACATGATGTTTGGTGATAGGAAGGCTCCGAGAGCCAAGATTTGGATCTAAGAGAGTCAGGATATCCTCCGAGCTCTCAAGGATAACATGGCTACAACGCAGAACCAGTAGAAGCTGTATGCTGACAGGTGTCGGGTGGACAGACAGTTTGAGGTAGGGGACATGGGCTACCTACGATCACAGCCATACCAACAAGCGTCACTAAAGCAGAAGGGGGCTGAGAAGCTCAAGCCCCACTTTTATGGGCCATACAGGGTGATACACAGGATTGGACAGGTTGCATATGAGTTGGAGCTGCCCCAAGGCAACAAGATTCATAATGTTTTTCATGTATCATGCCCTGAAGAAGGCATTGGGGCAGCAGGTGACAGTGACAGATGAGCTACCACCCATGGATGATGAGGGGCATTTGGTGTTGCAGCCAGAGGCTATTATTGATACCAGGGAGAGGCAACTGCGGAGCAGGACAGTCCGAAATTCTTGGTGAGGTGGAAGAATTTGCCGGATGAGGATGCCACTTGTGAGAGTGAGAAAATCTTGTAGCATCCATCACTTCAGTTGCTTGAGGACAAGCAACATTTTGCTGGGGGAGACTGTAATATTCCTAATTAGCCATGGCTAATTGAAATATTCGATTATGTGCATTTGAGCTAGTCATTTCGACTTAGAGTACGCTGGTTGTTTAGCTAGTCTGCAACACTGTTTAGTGCATTGAGTGTCTCCGTTCGGAGATCTCACCCTTAGCCCCGGGGGACTTCGAGTGCCTACTCGAGTCAGGTATTTCCATCAACATTTTGGCAGTAGTTTCATCAGCATTTCTGGCAGTAGGATTGAGCATCTTGGAGGACTGCGGAGCACTGAGAGGGATGACGCAGTTCTTTCTGGCAGGAGTTTTGGCTTGAGGGTTTGTAGTAGGATTTGTGCTGGGAGATTGAGCAGGGGATCAACCCTTGCATATCAGAGGGTTTTGGCAGAGGTTTCAGGCAGATTTCTAGAGGCTTTCATTCAATGGCAGTGCAGAGCCTTGGGAGACGACTGCGTAGAACCCCAAGGGGGTGATTTTCGGGGGTCGGCCATTCCAGCAAATCTTTCTGGGTTTTTCTGGGTTTCATGAGTAGAGCCCGATTCCATAGTTTCAGCATTTTCCGAGGAGGGGAACAACCCCAAATCCTCCCTTGATTCCAGCAACAGCAACAACACAACAGTTCTCCAGCAGCTTCCACGCAGTTCTGAGAGGAGCCATTTCATTGCTATTTTGAGTATATTTCTTCACTTGCCCGGTGCAAGTCGAGGTGCTATCTTCCTGATCACCTCTTGTACTCCGTCTAGTACTCAGTATAATAAAATGGCTTAGCATTTCTTGAGTATTTGTTTATGTTTCATGTATACATTGTTGTTTGCTGCACTATGTTATTTCATATTTGTGAGTTTTGCGGCTATTATACCACTTGTACGTTTTTCTGGTTGGGGGTTGCTGGTGTTTGAGAAATATTCCTGGAAAGGGATATTACACTATCTCAATCATAATAGAGATCTCTTGCTTCCTCAGTCATGGATTTCTTCTTTTCAGCGTCCTCCACTTCTTCAGTGATATGGGCTTCTTCTCTCTCTTTTGTTATTGTCCTTCTTGATCTTGGGATAATCTCTTTTGTAGTGCCCATATTCTTGACACCCATAGCATTTAATCTTAGACATGTCCCTTTTCTTTTTCCGAGAACTAGACTTTCCAAATTTTCTCTTTCTTCTTGTCATTGTAGCATAAGCTTGATTTTGGTCACCTGCTCCCACATCAAATTTGGCCTTTAGTCTAGATTCTTCAATCTTGCACAGTGACCATAGATCCTGGAATGGAGTACCTTCTTTCTTCCCATAAATGCTTGAAGTAAAGTTGCCCCACTCCTCTAGTAGTGCATTTAATACAATTGTAGTCATTTCTCTATCAAACTTGACTTCTCCTAGATCTTGTAGTTGATCCCGGATTTCAAATATCCTCATAAAGTATGAGGCTATTCCATCTTCCCTTGACATCTTCAGCTTGTAGAGTTCTTGCCTTAATGAGATGACTTCTCCAACAATGCTCATGGAATACAACTTTACTAGTTTGTCATAGAATTCTTTTGAAGTTTCGAGTTAGTATACATATGGGATGAGGGGATCCTTGATGGATTCTATGAGAATCCTTTGAGCCCTAACTTCCCCTTTCATATACTTTGCAAGAGCTTGAGTATCTTCCTTTCCTGGTTTAGTGATAGATCCTTTGACATGTTACCTAACCTCATTTTCAATGAGATTCAAATTTGTCGTTTTCTTCCATGCAAGATAGTTTGAAGCCTCAACCAATTTGTTGCTCTCCTTGCAAAAAGACATTTTAACAAATTTAGATGTGGATGATGTTGATGATGATATAGAGAATAGAAAACTTCTCCTTGATGAAGGTAGTTTTCTTCAAGAGTGATCCTTGATCCCACAGAGAGAGATCTCTTTGGATCTTTTGATGAAGATCAATGATGACTTAAGGACGCTGCTTGATTCGTAGATCTCTTCAACTTAGCCTTCATTTCTTGATGATGATCCCAAGACTTCTTTGTAGACGCCTTCTTCGATCTAGGGGACTTAAGGACACTGCTTGATTCGTAGATCTCTTCAACTTAGCCATCATTTCTTGATGATGATCCCAAGACTTCTTTGTGGATGCCTTCTTCGATCTAGGGTTATAATGCTTCCTTTGTAGATCTTGACTTCAAGATGATCTTTGCTTTGATGCCTTCCTCGAGATTTGATCCTTGAGTGTCCCTTGATAAGATGCTCGTCCTCGACTTTGTCACCTTAGCTCTGAAACCATGTTGAGAAATCTAGGGCATAGAAATTAAGTGATTTCTCTTCTTTTAGTAACTGCTTGTGATTGCTTTTTACTTCTTAGATTAGGATCTTCTTTTACTTAGATTATTAGTGTTCTTCTTTGTTAATTTTAGATAACAATGATATGTTCTATGCTTAGAACAATTTACTTCAATGTTCCTTTAGCAGCCCAATGACGATTTCAAATTGTTTCCAGTAGCAATCACACTGACCATTAATCATATTGATAGTAAATGCAGATAGAACATAAAGACATATGCAAAAGACAAGCCAAGACAAGAGGACACTAGATTTGGCAGATGGCAGGGAGAAACCCCAATGTGGGGATAACCCTTTGATCAAATCTTCTTCTTATTATTCAATAGTTCAGCAGAGAGAGAGAGAGTACAATAATCAAATTCACTTGCCCAATACACAGTGAAATCAACCCTGTAAAATTCTATAGTCAACTGCTGTCAATTTCAACCCTAACCAGAAAGTCAAAGCTCAGTGTTCCTTGGTCAAGCTCAGTCTGGAGAGGAGGTCAAATGCAGCCCAAAACAACTCCGTCAAACCTAGTCAAAGAAGAGAGAAAATATGTTATGATTTTTTGCTGTCAAAATAGAAGTCAACCTGAAGTCAACACTGGTCAAACTGTCCCAAACATCTCAATTTTTGTGCCAATAAATGCAGCCTCAAGAGATGGAAAGTCTGCCCCATAAAACACAGTCAAACTTGGTCAATGAAGCCTTGGTCAATGCTATCTTGAAACTCTGAAATTTGGCTTGCAATCTAACCCAGAAATTCGTCCTTCATCCACATGTGTGAGAGAGAGAGAGAATCACCAAGCTGTACGAACATATTTGTTTTGGACAAAGAAGAAATGATGAGTGAGTGATGTCCAAATGAGGAGAGAGGTCACTCCTATTTATACAATTCGTTGAGGGTGAAAGGACACATCTATTGGGCTTCTTGAGCCTACATTAAGCTAAGGCCTACCTTAACAATTTGCGCATGAGAGAGAATAAATTCAAAATACCACTTCCGCTTGTCCGAATGAGATGATCTTTATATCAAATTTGGACCTCTCGGAAAGAGGAATCCAATGAAATAATCATCTCCATCATATGAACTTTCCCAAGGTGGAATTTGGCCCTAGTTTCCAATTTTGACACTCCCTCTCAACTAGGGAGAAATCCACCTGTCAATCCATCTGTCATCATCATGCCATCCTTTCATCATGTATCATCTTTGTCATCACTGCTCTGCTCTGTTGAACCATGAAGTAATAATGAAGAAGAAGTGATCGAGATTGAGTCACAAGACCTTACCGCTCTCCACTGACAAAAGTCAGTCCTTGATCCTAGATCAAGTTGTTGCATACCATGCATCCTAGTCATAGGGAGTATGGCAGTACACAATGCGTCCATCTGTAGTGCTATGGTCCCTAACCACTTTTCCCAACTATTTGGCCAGATGAGGTACTTCTTATGAGTCCCGGAGTCCATGAGTAGGATGTATGTTGAGGCATCGACAAGAGAAGGTGAACCACTCGTCCTGCTCATATGCCATAGGAGAAGGTGGACCACTCATCCTATGCATATGTCAATCGTAGGGGAAGGTGAACCACTCACCCTAAACACATGTCAACCATCATGGGGTATCACAGGGGAAGGTGAACCACTCACCCTGTACAGAGCACACCACTAGGGGAAGGTGAACTACTCACCCTATGGTCTCTCATAGCTCCAAGAAGTACTCGAAGCCCCTAGGAGCTCGCAAAGCTCAATGTCAAACTCATACTTGACCCTCATAGGAGGGTTTTTCCACAACTCCAAGTCTCTCTCAGAAGGTTAGGAATTTGACCTTCCCCAAGGGCTTCATGAGAATGTCTGCGACTTGCTCATTTGTCTTGATGTGTTGGAGCCTTATTGCAACCCATTGTACCGTATCCCAGATAAAGTGGTACTTGATATCAATGTGCTTAGAGCGGTTGTGGAACACGTGATTCTTTGAAAGGCGATTCCCGCTCTGGTTGTTGCAAAAGATCACGGTGGTATCTAGCACGTGCTCAAATAACTCACTAAAGAGCTTCCTAAACCAAATAGCTTCACAATAGGCCATACTTGCAGCAGTATATTCGGCCTCGGTGGTGCTTAGAGCAACCGATTTTTGCTTCCTTCTCATCCAGCCCAGTCAACATCTGTATATCCATGTAGCCTCAAATTCCCAGAAGTATATCTCAGTCCATAGTGGATTGTGCCCTAGAGATATCTCAAGAGATTCTTAGCAACAATCCAATGAATATGATGAGGCTCCACCATATATTGACTCAACGTGTTCACAACGAAGCATATGTCAGGAGGGAGTTTACCAAGAACATCAGGGCCCCCACAAGTTGACGATACTCGGAAGGGTTTGCTAATCCGGGCCCAACAACACTTCCACATAGCTTCTTGAAGTTGAGTTCCATCGAAGTAGATACAGACTTGCAATCCACCATCCCACATCTCTCAAGCAGCTTCACAATGTATTTTCCTTGAGAAAGGAAAATCCCACCTGGCTTTTGTCAGACCCCCATCCTTAAGAAGTAGTGCATCAGTCCTAGGTCCTTCATCTCAAATTCGAAAGCTAACTCCCTCTTGCATTGATAAATGAGAGGGTCATCACCTATCAGAAAGAGATCATCCACATAAAGAACTAGAATGAGAGGCTTGTCCTTTTCAACCTTGAAGTATAGGTTCGGGTCAGCTTCACTCCTTGTAAGAGGATAGCTATCTATCCTCTTATACCAAGCCTTGGGGAATTGTTTCAACCCATAGAGGGCTTTCTTCAACTTGCATACATGTGTCTTACGATCTTGAACTTCAAACACCTTAGGTTGTTCTACACAGACTTTCTCGTTAAGCGTGCCATGCAAGAAAGCAATTTTGACATCCATTTGGTGCAGGCTCCATCCCTGCGAGGTAGCAAGGGCTATGATTGAACGGATGGTGGTATATCGGGCAATCGATGCAAATATCTCATCATAGTCTACTCCTTCCTTTCGAGAGAAGCCTCAAGCAATGAATCTGACCTTGAACTTTTCAGCACTCCGATCAGCTCAATGTTTGATTTTGTAAAGCCATTTGAAGTGACCACTGACTTGTCCTTGGGTCTAGGAACCACATCCCAAACATCATTCTTCATGATCAACTCATATTCTTCGTTCATCAAATCCTTCCAGACTTGGTGTTTCATGGCTTCTTCGATTGTACATGGCTTAGATTGTACAATGGTACTCATGATAGCTAAGTACCCTTGGCACCTGTTCGGCTTCTTGCTTTCACGAAATGTTCCTCTTGGTGCAACATGTCTCTTGGCATCTTCAAGAGTATCTTTAAGCCATAAAGGTCTTTTTCTTGAAGTAGAGGGCTCAATAGGAGGTGGATCAATGGGATCCAGCGGACCTTCAACATTGGGCATCGGATCATCTGTCGGAGATTCATCCTACTTTCCTGTATCATCTTCATTGTCCTTCCTGGGGATAGGAATATCTTGGACTTTCCTAAGGGCAAAATCTTCATCGAAAGTGACATCATGACTTATTTCCACTTCTCTTTGACTAGGCACATAGATTCTATATGCCTTCGAAGTTTCACTGTAGCCCACAAACGTTCCTTTCTTTCCAGAAGCATCTAGCTTGATGGGGGACAACCAAAAATTATAAAATGAGAAACATTAGGTTTCTTACCGGGGCTTCGGGTGTTTTGAAGTACAATGCTTGATGGGGGCAACTATTTTGAACATACACAACGGTGTTGGTAGCTTCTCACCATAAGAACTTCGGTAGACCTTGGTCATGAAATCATGGCATGGGTGGCTTCTATGATAGTTCGATTCTTCCTTTCGGCAACACCATTTTGTTCAGGGGTATATGCAGTAGTGGTCTCCCTCTTAATGCCAATTTCTCTACAATAGATATTGAATTCATTTGACTCATATTCGGTCTCATTATCGGACCTCAATATTTTGATCTTCTTTCCTGTTTGATTCTCAACCAAGGCTTTGAAAGAGCGAAACCATTTGAACACTTCTTCCTTCTTCTTTAAGAAATAGATCCATGTTTTGCGGGAGAAATCATCCACAAAAATTGCATAGTATAAATACCCTCCCAAAGATGTTACGGGCAACATACCTGATAGATCAGAATGGACCAATTGAAGAATATCGGAATTTGACTTCCACTTGAGGGCAATGGCCCCCTTGTATATTTTCCAGTTGCACATCCCTGACAAACTCCTTCATGATCTAAGTTGAATTCAGGCATGCGTGTGACCATCTTCCTTACATCAGGTAAGGCTTTGTAATGAAGGTGAGCAAATCTTCGGTGCCATAATTCGGATTGAAGAGAAGTATCGCAAGTCATTGCTCCCAATGGACTTCCTCAACTTGATAGAGACCTTCAACCCCAAACATGAACCTTCCCATCAACGAAAGTCACGTTGAAACCTTTATCTTCTGTTGCAGAAATAGAGACCAGGTTCTTTCTTAGATCAGGTACATACAACACTTCTTGTAAGTGAAGGGCTTGTCCTTGATTTGAGTGAAGAGTAACGGTCCCAATTCCTTTCACAGGATAAGTGGCATTATCCCCAAGTATAATCTCCATATTAGTCTTCTTTTCAATCAAGTTTGAGAGGGCCTCCTTGTACCCAGTGAAGTGCCTTAAGGCACTATCACCACTCAAACCAACAGGGGATCTAAAGGGGTTCTTAAGAGGGCGAGTGCTAGGTTAAGAGTGATGATGGAGGCTTAGCTCACTATCACCACAGCCAAGTCTCCTTGCTCTTTACGGACTTTCACCGATGGGAGGAGTCTCGGTAGTCTAGGATTCACTTGTAAAGTATATGTCAATGGATAAGTGAGAAGTGACCCTGAAAACCCTTTCCCAAGGATGGAGTGAAGAATGGAGCTTGCTTTCTCTTTAAGCAAGGGACTTGGTCCACCACGGATAAGGGGTGAGGATTAGAGGGTTGAGGGAGAAAGGATAGGCTTATGAACAAGTTTCTCAATCCTTATAATCCTTGGGAAACTTGGATTCCCAAATGGTCCTTGACAAATAGTCTTTATTGAGAAGTGGGACCACATAGGGCCAAGTGGACCCAGCTCAGGTTTGGGGATGGAATGCGGCAACCAATGATGTTCCTATCCTGGACAAGTTGAGTGGAAAGGACCAAACAAGAATACTTTCTTCAAAAGGTTGAATTGATGCTATTGAGGTCTACCCTTGGGGATGCCTAGGCACAATTCTATCCTAGAGCTAAGGCTTGAGATTTTCAAAGATTCCACAGTTAGAATTGCCTCAAATTTGGAGAGGGAGGGGACCCACCAATGCAATAAGCCTATAAAAGATCAAATTTTTTCCTTCAGTCAATTCCCGAGAAATTAATGCCCTAGGTGACCTAATGGGGCTAGACTTGGGGAGAAAGGGGAAAATGGTTAAAAGAGGGTTGAAATGATCACCCTTTTTGAGGGATGAGTGCCTAGTTCACTTGGGGATATGGAGTCAAGTATAATGTTGAGTAAGAACTTGGTTTCTTGATCAAGGAGGCCTAGAAACTCAACTTCGTCCAATGTTGAGAGAAAGAAAAGAAAAGTGACCTTTAAGCATTTATGCTTCAAAGCAAATGATGCAAGCTTCTCGAGATAAATAAATCTCTAGGACATTTCATTCATATAACATTAGCCCATACATTAAATTAGCTAAAACATGTTCAATTCCACATTTCAATAATGCAACAACTAGCCTTAATTTTAGCAGTATGCAGCAACAAGAATAATAGCATCAAAATTTAGTTACAACGTTATAGAGTATATCCAACCAGCATCTCGTTTGCTCAATAAAGCTCCAAGACAAGAGAAATAGCCCAAATCCATACATCAAAATTCATCCATCTCCAAAAATGTCCACCAAGGAAAAAGAGCGAAAATTCTCTATGATTAGAGAGATCCCAAGTCAAGTGATGATGCAAATGAATGTATCTAACATCAATATATAGCCTCCTAATGAGTTCGAATTAGCCTATGGGCCCCTACTGATAAAATCATGTGCAAATAATAACCCCCAATGGTGACAAAACCACCATACTAGCTCATAATGTAAAAACAAGCCTCACGAGGGGCCAAATAATGAGGTATGCATGTTGTAAGGCCCTCCAAAGGCTCAATAACATCCTAAAGTGCCATTTTGAGGAATAAATTCCTTGGAATATGATGGATAAGGTGGTGGCCCCTTGTTCTCTAAGTAGTAGACCTGTGGTGCTCTCAGTGGGTTTGAGGGCACATCAATGACCCCATGGGTCTCCGTATGAATAAGAGATTTTTGTAGATCCTCTGCAATGGTCCAAGTGGTGGAATGAATGCTGCCATGACATCGTACAAGTGTTGGGACATCTACCAAGAGTGTGGGGATCCTATGGGGGTCTGCTGGGCATAGTGTACCAATCATGTCAACATCGTCCCAAAAGTGGATCACTAGTAGTCTTTGAATATTCATGAAGATCTGTGGAGTGCTGTCTACTATTGTGGAGGCCCATGGCTCTCTATGCACACCCTACATGTGCCAATGTGGACCTCTGGGGGTCAGGATCCCATATAGGGAAGCCAAACCCAAATGGAAACCACCTGCAATCCTGCATAATATCCAATGCGTCCCCTACGATTCCATACAATTAGTCATTAGAATAATTGGGTAAAGGAGCTTACAAACCATGGATAACAAAGTGGGCACTTCATAATGGCATGCCCTTCTATAGTGGGCTTTGGCATGTGCTAGTGTCTCCAAACTCCAAAGGGGGTTATCCAAGTACCTTATTAGGTGGTTTTAGCCCTTAGAGGGGATAGTATGTCCAAGATACACCCTTCTAATGGGGGTGGCAAGTGTCGAATAGGTGAGATGGAATAGGGAATGAGAGGGGCAGCCTTGGGGCACATAATGGGGCATACGGGTAGCTAGATAAGGGGAAGTCCACACCTGGGTATATAATGTATAAGAGGGAGCAGTCGTGGTACATGAGGTGCCTCGATCTTGAGTTTTCCACCCTTCTTTATATGCCTTTTGAATTTTATGAATTTTCTTTAATTAACTACTCGGGGCTCAAAGGACAAGAGCGTGATGTGTATAATATAGCAGTGATTACCCCTTTTGAGGTAGGGTGGTTCATTGCCCTCTAGGTGTTGGGATAATCGTGGGTTCCTAAATGATAGAGGAGGCTCATCTAGGGCCTATGGAACTAGGGTGATGGCCATGGATAAGGTAGAGCTCATGTGTCAACTTTTGCCCATGTGCTAATTATTTTTGTCTTGGCCATATTTTGCATTTTGTGGTACAATTTCCTGTTAAATGTGGTCAATTATGCTTTTTCTTCTTTTTCAGTTGCTTCAACCTCTGGGGCATCATTCTAAGCTTGACCCAAGGTGGGGGCAAAGGGGATAGGGAGGCTAGCCCTATGTGGGCCCAGGTGGGAGAAACGATAAATGGGGGTATAGTGAGTGGAAAGGGAATAGTATGTGCGGGTAAAGGAGTAGGACTGTGCCCCAAAGCCAGGGTTTCCCAAGTAGTAGCACCCTAGAACCAAATGGCCAATAAGGAGATCCCACGGGACTAAGATCCAAGGGTAACAACCAAAAGAGATCAAGGAGACAAGAGTACAAACTAAGTCCATTCTTTTCACCAAATCCCCCCATTAATCCATAGCCAGAGGTACCCATGTTAAGTAAACTCAATACTCAATTACAAATGACAAGACATACCTTTAGATTCGGGAGGGCCACCTTCAAACATATGATCAATACAGGTGGGTGAGGAACCACATGGCTGGCTCAGGTGGCAGAGAAAAGGCACAAGTAGGAGGCATCGAGGGGTTGTTGGATGTCGACTGAGGCTCATCATGAAGAAAAATTTCTCCTGGGGATATCACCCACAAGATGGTGGGTAACATCTGGCTCCAACTGGAGTGTGAGCTCTCATAGAAGTGGCCGAGGCTGCTTGAATGGGTGGTCATGAAAACTCGAACAATCTCTTGGTCACTGTAGATCTGTTATCTGCACATGTCAAAGAACAAAGTGTTGAAATTTGGTACTGGAGGACAGGTGGTTCCTTAAGGCTTTGATCTTTGGCCTAGGGAAAAGAGTCCAAAAGAATTTAATTTTTCTCCTAAAGTGACATTATAATTTTTATAAAGTCAAATCTAATCTAAAAGTGACTTGAAGTGATAAAGTTACTAAAGTCTAATTTTAAAGTGACTTTAATAAAGTCAATGTAAAATTAGAAAGGAAAAGTGACTTTGGAAATAAATGGCTAAGTGGGTCTTTATTAAAGTGGGGTGAATTAAAAAATAGAAAGTGAGATTTAAATGAGCATTTAATCTCAGCCCTATATCTCAATTTATTTCAGCCATTGGATTTAGGGGTTCCCCAAAAGTCACTTAGGGTTAGATTAAAGGAGGAAAAGGAGGAAAAAGTTATTCATTTTTTCATGAGCAGATTGAGAGAAGGAGAGCAAGAGAGCAAGAGAGATTTCTGGACAGGGAGGAGAAGGAGGCAGCAACTTGGCACACATTCCAAGGCAGCATTTTAGTAAACCCGTACAGCTGAGTTAGCACACAGTGAAAGGCAGAATTTGGGCACGATTTTCTAGAAATCCGTACAGCAAGTGCACCGAAATCGAGGAGCAGAAATCCGTACAGCAAGTGGCTATACCTTGGCACGCAAATAGAGGCAAATCCGTACAGTTGTAATGCTGGTTTTCTTTGGTTCTTCCTGCACAGAAATCGAGGAAATCCGTACAACGTATTTATGGCAGCTTGCACGCTTTTCTAGGCAGGCCATTCAACAACATTTAAGGCTGAAATTGGGCACAAAAATCAAGGAGGCCGTACAACATTTATTGCTATTCTATTTTGCTGTTTGCAAGTTTTTCCAGTTGGCTGTGAGGCACGGAAAACGAGATAAGTTGTAAAAGTTTGCTTGCTGATTTTTTGCTGAATATTTCTCTCACTGTAAAAGCATTTTCCAGAAATAAGAAGGAACTTTCAAACTGGTTTTCCCCAAGAGCTGTAGGGGGGTTTTCCAGGGTCACCTTGACCAAAAATCACTGTGTTTAAATGTGTTGAATGGTTGTTTGTATGTGCTGATTTTTTATTTCTGCATTTTCCAGCATTCTGGAATATTTCCAGAATTGGTGTTTTCAACAAAATTTATTTTCCAGTTGTTGAATGTATGGATATGGGAAAGGGCATTTAACTATTTTGGAGAAATAAGGTGAAACTGAAAACCAGGGTGGGAAATGAGAAATTTTTACATGGTATCAGAGCTTGAGTGCTGAAGTGCAGTTTGGGACCGCAAGGAGGAAAATTATAGCCTGCTGATTTTTCACTCAGAAAATTCCAGCAAGCTGATTTCTCACAAACAACAGTTTTATCCTTACTACAGCAGTGCTATTTTTCAGTTTTAGGACAACATGATGTCATTGGGATTGAGGGTGGAGGATAGGTTGGATGGACATAACAATTACAGTGTTTGGGAGGAGAGAATGCAAAGTGTCTTTGAGGAGGCAGAAGTCTGGGACATCATGGTGCATGCCACACAGAACCCTGTTGTTGTATCTATTGATGCTACTCAGTTGGCTGATTATAATGAAAAGAACAACAAGGGTAAGAGACTGATTCTAGACGGAGTCAAAGACCATCTCATTCCTCATGTGAGAGGAAAGAGAAATGCCCATGAGATGTGGACAACTTTGTCTAATCTCCACCAGAGTACCAATGAGAATCGGAAAATGGTCTTGAAGGAGAAGCTGAAGACCATTAAGATGGGTACTGATAGTGCATCTGGATATCTCACAAAGATTACTAATGTGAGAGATGAGTTGGCAGTAGTTGGAGAGGTCATTCCACCCACTGAGTTGGTGCGGATTGCAGTGAATAGCCTCCCCCGTTCATGGATGAGCTTTGCTGATGGAGTTTGTGTACGTGAGACCCTTCCCACATGGGAAATGTTTTGGGATGATTGCATTCAGACAGAGATCGAGAAAGTTCAGCTTGGGGCAGCCAAGCCAGTTGAGCAGGATGAGGATGTAGCACTGTTGGCAGGAGGCAAGAAAGGGAAAGGTAAAGGTAAACAGGGTAACACACAGAAGGACTATTCCAAGGTGAAGTGTTGGAATTGTCAAAAGATGGGACACTATGCAGTTGTGTGTCCGGAGAAGAAGAAGAAGGGGAAGAACCAGAGCGTGGCAGCGTCAGCAGAGGTTGAGGACTTTGCAGATCGTTTTGACCAGGAGTTTGGGTTCACTGCGTGTGACTATGCTTTTCCGTCGATTAGCAGAGCATCTTCGGTTATCTGGTATGTGGACAGTGGGGCTTCACGTCACATGACAGGAGTCCGTGAGTACTTCTCAGAGCTTTCAGAGAGTGGCACTGATATGGAGGTAGTACTCGGTGATGACATAGTTGTTAGAGCAGTCGGTGGGGACACTGACATTTCAGAGGGAGTCCAAACCTCCCTTGAAGGTGTCAGATGTTCTTTATGTGCCAGGGATGAGGAAGAACCTCATATCCGTCTCAACTTTGGAGGACAGAGGATATGAGGTACTGTTCAGGGGAGGACAGGTGTTGATGTATCCCAGGGGCACTCCAGCTGATTCAGCTAGAGTGATAGGTGTACGCCATGCAAAGGTGTACAAGTTTGCATGCCAGCCCCTTTTGGCATTGAGCAGTAGTACCGACAACAGAGCTAGCAGTTCTGAGCTGTGTGAGATTTGGCATCACAGGATGGGGCATATGTATCATGGAGCCTTGAGGACCTTGCGGGAGATCACTACAGGTGTGCTAGATTTCAGTACTGATCAGTTTGATACTTGCAGAGGATGTGCGATGGGCAAGTTTGCCAAATCCCCTTTTCCCAGCAGTGACAACAGCGCGACTGGGATACTTGATTTGATTCATTCCGATGTGAGCAATCGGATGTCTCATGTTTCCTTGAGTGGATATGAGTACTATGTTTTATTCATTGATGGTCACTGCAGGAGGACCTGGATTTATTTCTTGAAGACCAAGAATAAGGTCTTTAAGCGGTTTCAGGAGTTTAGAGCTCTTGTGGAGACACAGACAGGTCGGAAGATCAAGTCCCTAAGGTCAGACAATGGGGAGAGTACACCCTTGAAGAGTTTGTTGACTATTGTGCAGAGGAAGGCATTAGGAGGGAGTTCACTGTTCCTTACAACCCCCAGCAAAATGGGGTTACGGAGAGGAAGAACAGATCCATCGTAGGGGCTGCCAAAGCCATGTTACATGATCAGGGGTTGCCATTATTCTTGTGGGCAGAGGCCTGCAACGCAGCTGTTTATTTATAGAATAGGAGCCCGCATCGTGCCTTGGGGCACATGACTCCGGAGGAGGCTTTTTCTGGGAAGAAGCCTGATATTGGTCATCTTCGTATCTTTGGGTGCATTACATACTCCTACATACCCAAGGAGAAGAGGACCAAACTAGAGCCCACTGCAGAGAAGGATATCTTTGTGACAATGAGACCTCAAAGGCCTTTCGGATTTACATTCCTGCACAGAGGAAAGTTGTTGTCAGGCGGGATGTGAAGTTCGAGGAGGACAGGGCCTTTAGGAGGTCACGGGATCTAGAGTATCTGGATCAGCCAGACCCTCAGCAGCAGTTGAGTTAGTCGCAGGAATCCAGTGGGCAGGGATCAGGAGGATTCGGAGGTACATCTATGACGATGCCAGGTCCGTCAGTGAGCAGTGGCTCGACGAGCCAGAGGGGTGGTGCTTCGGGCAGCATGTAGAGCAGTCCACTGAGCAGTTCACTAGGGAGTCCACTGATGGACAGTTCACACGGTACCTCAGCTTCTACAAGTTCAGGTGTAGGCAGGAGGACAACAAACAGGCAGTCAGGAGTTCAGGCTCCTGATGGTGATGAGGAGGAGGAGTTTCATTCTCCAATGGGAGAAGCATGCTCAGGGAAGAGGAAGCCTAAGTGGCTTCAGGACACCTTGAGAGATGCCACATTTGTTGCTGAGCCTAAGAGGCCGGTTAGAGAGAGTAGACCACCTGAGAGGGTTTGTAGCTATATGGCGATGGTTACCAGCATCCTTGACTCTGAGCCTTCTAGCTATAAGGAGGAAGCTAGCCAGCAGGTCTGGAGAGAGGCCATGCATGAGGAGTATTCTTCTATCATGAAGAATGATGTTTGGGAGGTGGTGCCAAGGCCTGAGGGAAAATCTGTGGTTACTTCCAGATGGCTTTACAAGGTAAAGCATGTTGCAGATGGCAGCATTGAGAAATTCAAAGCGAGGTTTGTGGCTAGAGGGTTCTCCCAGGTAGAGGGAGTTGATTATGTGGAGACTTTCGCTCCCGTGGCTCAATATACTTCGATCCGCTCCATTATATCAATAGCAACATAGATGGGTTGAAAGATCCACCAGATGGATGTGAAGACTGCATTTCTCAATGGCTTCATACAGGAGGAGGTGTACATTGAGCAGCCAAAGGGCTTTGAGGTGCATGGGAAGGAGTCCCATGTGTGCAGAGTGAAGAAGGCTCTTTATGGCCTAAAGCAAGCTCCTAGAGCTTGGTACTCCAGGATAGATACATACTTGCAGGGGATGGGTTTCACAAAGAGTGAGGCAGATCCAAACCTTTACTATATTGTGATAGATGAGGAACCTCTCATTCTGGTGTTGTATGTGGATGACTTGGTCATTACAGGTGCATAGAGACTCATAGAGCACTGCAAAAGAGATCTTGCGACGGAGTTTGAAATGAAGGACATTGGCTTGATGCATTACTTTTTGGGTTTGGAGGTGCGGCAGGGGGAGGGGCATTTCTTCCTGGGGCAGGGGAAGTATATTGTGGACATCCTTAGTAGATTCTACATGGAGGATTGTAGACCCATGTCGACACTGATGATCACCAACTGGAAGAAGCTTCATGCTTCGGATTCCAAGTTGGTGGATCCCACATTATACAGGTAGTTGATTGGTTCCTTGATGTATTTGGTCAACACTAGACCAGATATTTGTTTTGCAGTCAACACGATGAGTATGTTTATGTGTGAGCCTAGGAAGGTTAACTGGGTGGCTGCAAAACACGTTTTGCGGTACTTGCAGGGGTCAGTGGATTATGGTCTGGACTACAGGTAGGGAGATGGTCTGAGATTGGTAGGATACACTGATTCTGATTGGGCAGGTTGTGCTTCTGATAAGAAGAGCACTTCAGGGTGTTGTTTTGGGTTAGGTTCAGCAGTAGTGTCATGGTTCAGCCGGAAGCAGCAGTCTGTAGCATTAAGTTCAGCAGAAGCAGAGTATATGGCAGCCAGTCTAGCTAGTTGTGAGGCCATCTGGCTTCGCAAGATGTTGTTTGGCTTATTTGGTCAGCCGTTGAGATGTTCAATGATTTACTGTGATAGTCAGAGTTGCATTAAACTCATGGAGAATCCAGTATTTCATGACAGTTCAAAGCATATCAGGATCAGATATCATTTCATCAGAGACTATGTTAAGAAGGGAGCTATGAAGCTTGAGTATATTTCCACTGATGAACATGTAGCAGACATTCTTACCAAAGCCTTACCACGGGGCAAGCATGTTTACTTCAGAGACAAGATGGGTGTGGTGAGGAACACCTTCCTCGGCAAGAGGGAGTGTTGAAATTTGGTATTGAAGGACAGGTGGTTCCCTTAGGCTTTGATCTTTGGCCTAGGGAAAAGTGTCCAAAAGATTTTAATTTTTCTCCTAAAGTGACTTTATAATTTTAATAAAGTTAAAATCTAATTTAAAAGTGACTTTAAGTGATAAAGTTACTAAGTCTAATTTTAATGTGACTTTTATAAAGTCAATGAAAAATTAGAAAGGAAAAGTGACTTTGGAAATAAATGACTAAGTGGGTCTTTATTAAAGTGGGTGAATTAGAAAATAGAAAGTGAGATTTAAATGTGCATTTAATCTCAGCCATTGAACTAAATCTATCTCAGCCATTGGATTTAAGGATCACCCAAAAGTCATTTAGGGTTGGGTTAAAGGAGGGAAAGGAGGAAAAGATCATTCATTCTTTCATGAGCAGATTGGGAGAAGGAGGCAGCAGTTTGGCACACATATCAGACAGCTCTTCAACAAATCAGAACAGCAGAAAGAACAAGCATACAGCTGAAAGAACCAGCAATAAAAGGCAGATTTTTGCTGAGAAAAAAAGTAAAAGGTAGATTTGTTTTTGCACAGAAAACGAGGCAGCTGATTTTCTGCACAAAAATCGAGGTCCGTACATCCTGTCCGTACCGTATGTATCGCCTATCCGTATTGTTTGTACATCCATCCGTACCGTCCGTACAGTTGCCGTGCAGCATTGTGTTGCTGTTTGGAAATTTCCAGTGGGCTGTGAGGCTCAGAAATCGAAATAAGTTGGAAATTTGTTTGCTGATATTTGTTGATTTTCGCTGAAATTTCTCACTGTAAAAAGGCATTTTCCAGAAATAAAGAAGAGATCTCAAACTGGTTTTCCCCAAGAGTTGTAGGGGGTTTTTCCAGTGTTACGTTGACAAAAAATATCAGTGTTTTAATGTGTTTTAATGGTTGTTTATTACTGCTGATTTTTTATTTATGCAATTTCTAGCATTTTGTAAATTTTCCAGAATTTGTGTTTTCAGCAAATTTATTTTTTCCAGCTTGTTGAATGTATGTTTATGGGAAAGGGCATTTAACTACATGGGAGAAATAAGGAGAAACTGAAAACCGGGGTGGGAAAACAATTTTTTTTACATGGTATCAGAGCTTGAGTGCTGAAGGGCAGTTTGGGACAGCAAAAGAGAAAAATTACAGCTGCTGATTTTTCACTCAGAAAATTCCAACAAGCTGATTTTTCATAAACAGCAGGTTTTATCTTTACTACAGCAGTGCTATTTTTCAGTTTTAGGACAACAGGATGTCATTGGGATTGAGGGTGGAGGATAGGTTGGATGGGCATACAAATTACAACGTTTGGAAGGAGAGAATGCAGAGTATCTTTGAGGAGGCAGAAGTCTGGGATATCATGGTGCATACCACACAGACCCCTGTTGTTGTGCCTACTGATGCTACTCAGTTGTCTGTTTATAATAAAAAGAACAACAAGGGTAAGAGGTTGATTCTAGACGGAATCAAAGACCACTGCATTCCTCATGTGAGAGGAAAGAGCAATTCCCAGGAGATGTGGACAACATTGTCCAATCTCTACCAGAGTACCAATGAGAACCGGAAAATGGTTCTGAAGGAGAAACTGAAAAACATTAAGATGGGTAATGATAGTGAAGCTGGATATCTCACTAAGATTACTAATGTGAGAGATGAGTTAGCAGCGATTGGAGTGGCCATTCCACCCACTGAGTTGGTGCGGATTGCGGTAAATGGCCTCCCCTGTTCATGGATGGACTTTGCTGATGGGGTTTTTGCACGTGAGACCCTTCCCACATGGGAGAGGTTTTGAGATGATTGCATTCAGACACAGATCAGGAAAAGTCAGCTTGGGGCAGCCAAACCAGTTGAGCAGGATGAAGATGTAGCACTGGTGGCAGGAGGCAAGAAAGGCAAAAGGAAGAAGCAGGCTTCCACAAGCAGTGGTGGGGGCAAAGGCAAAGGTAAAGGTAAACAGGTAAACACACAGAAGGACTATTCCAAGGTGAATTGTTGGAATTGTCAAAAGATGGGACACTATGCAGTTGTGTGTCCGGAGAAGAAGAAGAAGAAGGGGAAGGACCAGAGTTTGGCAGCTTCACCAGAGATTAAGGACTTTGCAGGCCATTTTGACCAGGAGTTTGCGTTCACTATGTGTGAGTCCTTTAGTGTAGGATCACCTGCCATACAGGTTCAGAGGGAGCATGCTTTACCCTCGATTAGCGGAGCATCATAGGTATCTGATATGTAGACAGTGAGGCTTCACGTCATATGACAGGAGTCCGTGAGTACTTCTCAGAGCTTTCAGAGAGTGGCACTGATGTAGAGGTAGTACTCGGTGATGACAGAGTTGTTAGAGCAGTCGGGGTGGGGACACTGACATTTCAGAGGGAGTCCAAACCTCCCTTGAAAGTGACAGATGTTCTTTATGTGCCAGGGATGAGGAGGAACCTCATATCTGTCTCGGCTTTGGAGGACAGAGGATATGAGGTACTATTCAGGGGAGGACAGGTGTTGATGTATCCCAGGATTGTTCCAGCTGAGTCAGCTAGAGTGATAGGTGTACGTCATGCAAAGGTGTACAAGTTTGCATTCCAGCCCCTTTTGGAATTGAGTAGTAGTACCAACAGCAAAGCTAGCAGTTCTGAGCAGTGTGAGATTTGGCACCGTAGGATGGGACATATGTATCATGGAGCCTTGAGGACCTTGTGGGAGATCACTACAGGTATGCCAGATTTCAGTACTGATCACTTTGATACTTGCAGAGGATGTGCTATGGGCAAGTTTTCCAAATCCCCTTTTCTCAGCAGTGACAGCAGAGCGATTGGGATACTTGATTTGATTCATTCTGATGTGAGCGGTCAGATGTCTCATGTTTTCTTGAGTGGATATGAGTACTATGTTTTATTCATTGATGATCACTCCAGGAGGACCTGGATTTATTTCTTGAAGACCAAGAGTGAGGTCTTCAAGCGGTTTCAGGAGTTCAGAGCTCTTGTGGAGACACAGACAGGTCGGAAGATCAAGTCCCTGAGGTCGGACAATG